>JAHLJT010000631.1:149246755-149301441 GCA_031308135.1 Acheta domesticus
AAATGGACTTTTTAGCAAAGTATTTAGTCTTCACTAGCGATTTTGTGTATGTCATAACTGAAAATTTCTCATCGGAAAACAATTAACAGACCTGTAAAATTCTGGAAAGTTTAATTTTTTTATTTGAATTATTTTTTCTAAATTCTGGTTCTGAGGGGGGGGGGGGGGGAATAGTGGATCAGGATCTTAAAATGATTATAACAAATTAATTTGTGTAAAGGTTTCATATATTTTACTTAAATTATTTTCATAGTAGGCTTTTGTATGTGTAAAACTCTCACCACTACTTACCCTATGACAACTCCTACACCAACAGCTTTATACCAAACTACCTGTCAAAAGTGAACATCCATGTGAAAGCACTATAAGAAATGTAATATTCAACAATAGCAACTCTCTTGAGGAACAATTGACAAATATTTCAGGCATTAACATTGCTGCACGACCTCGCGAAATATTAACTTTCAACGAAATATCAGAAGTGAAACATAAGTCTAAAAACGTTTACAAACATCTCCGAGGCCTTCACCAAACTGTGCGACCAGATTCATGACTGAAACTCTTCGTGAGTGCAAGATCAGATAGGTAATAGAAATACTTACGTCAGTGTCTTGAAATAGTGTTTTTAGCCGTTTCAGCCGCTAATAATGCGTTCTTCGATATCTCAGAAGATTTCCTAATAAAAGCAGAATGTTTTGGTATTGGAGGTCTTCTCTTCAAACAATTTTAAGAAACGGACTTTTAGCACAGTATTTAGTCTTCACTAACGATTTTATGTCATGTCTTAACTGAAAATTATCCTCCTGAGAACAATTCAGAGACCTGTATAATTTCTAGGAAAATTTTAATTAATTTTTTTTGAAAATATATTATTTCTAAATTCTCGTTCTGAGAGTAGGGTCAGGATCCTTAAAATGATTATAAGAAATTAATTTGTGTAAATGTTTCATATATTTTACTTAAATTATTTTAATAGTAGGCTTTTTTATGTGTAAAACTCTCACCACTACTTACCCTATGACAACTCCTACACCAACAGCTTTATACCAAACTACCTGTCAAAAGTGAACATCCATGTGAAAGCACTATAAGAAATGTAATATTCAACAATAGCAACTCTCTTGAGGAACAATTGACAAATATTTCAGGCATTAACATTGCTGCACGACCTCGCGAAATATTAACTTTCAACGAAATATCAGAAGTGAAACATAAGTCTAAAAACGTTTACAAACATCTCCGAGGCCTTCACCAAACTGTGCGACCAGATTCATGACTGAAACACTCTTCGAGAGTGCAAGATCAGATAGGTAATAGAAATACTTACGTCAGTGTCTTGAAATAGTGTTTTTAGCCGTTTCAGTCGCTAATAATGCGTTTTTCGATATCTCAGAAGATTTCCTAATAAAAGCAGAATGTTTTTGTATTGGAGGTCTTCTCTACAAACAATTTTAAGAAACGGACTTTTAGCACAGTATTTAGTCTTCACTAACGACTTTATGTCATGTCTAAACTGAAAATTTTCTCCTGAGAACAATTCAGAGACCTGTAAAATTTCTCGAAAATTTTAATTTTTTTTTTTTTTGAAATTAATTTTTTTCTAAATTCTGGTTCCGAGAGTAGGGTCAGGTTCCTTCAAATGATTATAACAAATTAATTTGTGTAAAGGTTTAATATATTTTACTTAAATTATTTTCAATGTAGGATTTTTTATCTGTAAAACTCTCACCACTACTTACCCTATGACAACTCCTACACCAACAGCTTTATACCAAACTACCTGTCAAAAGTGAACATCCATGTGAAAGCACTATAAGAAATGTAATATTCAACAAAGGCAATTCTCTTGAGGAAGTATTGACAAACATTTCTGGCATTAACATTGCTGCACGACCTCGCGAAATATTAACTTTCAACGAAATATCAGAAGTAAAACAAATGTCTAAAAACGTTTACGGACATCTCCGATGCCTTCACCAAACTGTGCGGCAAGTGTTATGAGTGAATTTCTCTTCGTGGGTGCAAGATCAGAGAGGTAAAGGAAGTATTCACCTCAGTGTCTTGAAATAGTGTTTTTGCCGTTTGCTATTGGAGATCTTCTCTTCGAACAAATATAATAAATGTACTTTTAGCAAAGTATTTAGTCTTCACTAGCGATTTTGTGTAATGTCATAACTGAAAATTTTCTCCTGAGAACAATTCACAGACCTGTAAAATTTCTGGAAAGTTTAAATTTTTTTATTTTTGAAATTATTTTTTTCTAAATTCTGGTTCTGAGAGTAGGATCAGGATCCTTAAAATGATTATAACAAATTAATTTGTGTAAAGGTTTCATATATTTTACTTAATATTATTTTCATAGTAGGCTTTTGTATGTGTAAAACTCTCACCACTACTTACCCTATGACAACTCCTACACCAACAGCTTTATACCAAACTACCTGTCAAAAGTGAACATCCATGTGAAAGCACTATAAGAAATGTAATATTCAACAATAGCAACTCTCTTGAGGAACAATTGACAAATATTTCAGGCATTAACATTGCTGCACGACCTCGCGAAATATTAACTTTCAACGAAATATCAGAAGTGAAACATAAGTCTAAAAACGTTTACAAACATCTCCGAGGCCTTCACCAAACTGTGCGACCAGATTCATGACTGAAACTCTGTTCGTGAGTGCAAGATCAGATAGGTAATAGAAATACTTACGTCAGTGTCTTGAAATAGTGTTTTTAGCCGTTTCAGCCGCTAATAATGCGTTTTTCGATATCTCAGAAGATTTCCTAATAAAAGCAGAATGTTTTGGTATTGGAGGTCTTCTCTTCAAACAATTTTAAGAAACGGACTTTTAGCACAGTATTTAGTCTTCACTAACGATTTTATGTCATGTCTTAACTGAAAATTATCTCCTGAGAACAATTCAGAGACCTGTATAATTTCTGGAAAATTTTAATTAAATTTTTTTTGAAAATATTTTATTTCTAAATTCTCGTTCTGAGAGTAGGGTCAGGATCCTTAAAATGATTATAAGAAATTAATTTGTGTAAAGGTTTCATATATTTTACTTAAATTATTTTAATAGTAGGCTTTTTTATGTGTAAAACTCTGACCACTACTTACCCTATGACAACTCCTACACCAACAGCTTTATACCAAACTACCTGTCAAAAGTGAACATCCATGTGAAAGCACTATAGGAAATGTAATATTCAACAATAGCAACTCTCTTGAGGAACAATTGACAAATATTTCAGGCATTAACATTGCTGCACGACCTCGCGAAATATTAACTTTCAACGAAATATCAGAAGTAAAACAAATGTCTAAAAACGTTTACGGACATCTCCGATACCTTCACCAAACTGTGCGGCAAGTGTTATGAGTGAATTTCTCTTCGTGGGTGCAAGATCAGAGAGGTAAAGGAAGTATTCACCTCAGTGTCTTGAAATAGTGTTTTTGCCGTTTGCTATTGGAGATCTTCTCTTCGAACAAATATAATAAATGTACTTTTAGCAAAGTATTTAGTCTTCACTAGCGATTTTGTGTAATGTCATAACTGAAAATTTTCTCCTGAGAACAATTCACAGACCTGTAAAATTTCTGGAAAGTTTAAATTTTTTTATTTTTGAAATTATTTTTTTCTAAATTCTGGTTCTGAGAGTAGGATCAGGATCCTTAAAATGATTATAACAAATTAATTTGTGTAAAGGTTTCATATATTTTACTTAAATTATTTTCATAGTAGGCTTTTGTATGTGTAAAACTCTCACCACTACTTACCCTATGACAACTCCTACACCAACAGCTTTATACCAAACTACCTGTCAAAAGTGAACATCCATGTGAAAGCACTACAAGAAATGTAATATTCAACAAAGGCAATTCTCTTGAGGAAGTTTTGACAAATATTTCTGGCATTAACATTGCTGCACGACCTCGCGAAATATTAACTTTCAACGAAATATCAGAAGTAAAACAAATGTCTAAAAACGTTTACGGACATCTCCGATGCCTTCACCAAACTGTGCGGCAAGTGTTATGAGTGAATTTCTCTTCGTGGGTGCAAGATCAGAGAGGTAAAGAAAGTATTCACCTCAGTGTCTTGAAATAGTGTTTTTGCCGTTTGCTATTGGAGATCTTCTCTTCGAACAAATATAAAAAATGGACTTTTAGCAAAGTATTTAGTCTTCACTAGCGATTTTGTGTAATGTCATAACTGAAAATTTTCTCCTCGGAACAATTCACAGACCTGTAAAATTTCTGGAAAGTTTAAATTTTTTTATTTTTGAAATTATTTTTTTCTAAATTCTGGTTCTGAGAGTAGGATCAGGATCCTTAAAATGATTATAACAAATTAATTTGTGTAAAGGTTTCATATATTTTACTTAAATTAATTTCATAGTAGGCTTTTGTATGTGTAAAACTCTCACCACTACTTACCCTATGACAACTCCTACACCAACAGCTTTATACCAAACTACCTGTCAAAAGTGAACATCCATGTGAGAGCACTATAAGAAATGTAATATTCAACAATAGCAACTCTCTTGAGGAACAATTGACAAATATTTCAGGCATTAACATTGCTGCACGACCTCGCGAAATATTAACTTTCAACGAAATATCAGAAGTGAAACATAAGTCTAAAAACGTTTACAAACATCTCCGAGGCCTTCACCAAACTGTGCGACCAGATTCATGACTGAAACTCTCTTCGTGAGTGCAAGATCAGATAGGTAATAGAAATACTTACGTCAGTGTCTTGAAATAGTGTTTTTAGCCGTTTCAGCCGCTAATAATGCGTTTTTCGATATATCAGAAGATTTCCTAATAATAGCAGAATGTTTTGGTATTGGAGGTATTCTCTTCAAACAATTTTAAGAAACGGACTTTTAGCACAGTATTTAGTCTTCACTAACGTCTTTATGTCATGTCTAAACTGAAAATTTTCTCCTGAGAACAATTCAGAGACCTGTAAAATTTCTCGAAAATTTTAATTTTTTTTTTTTTTTTGAAATTAATTTTTTTCTAAATTCTCGTTCCGAGAGTAGGGTCAGGTTCCTTCAAATGATTATAACAAATTAATTTGTGTAAAGGTTTAATATATTTTACTTAAATTATTTTCAATGTAGGATTTTTTATCTGTAAAACTCTCACCACTACTTACCCTATGACAACTCCTACACCAACAGCTTTATACCAAACTACCTGTCAAAAGTGAACATCCATGTGAAAGCACTATAAGAAATGTAATATTCAACAAAGGCAATTCTCTTGAGGAAGTATTGACAAACATTTCTGGCATTAACATTGCTGCACGACCTCGCGAAATATTAACTTTCAACGAAATATCAGAAGTAAAACAAATGTCTAAAAACGTTTACGGACATCTCCGATGCCTTCACCAAACTGTGCGGCAAGTGTTATGAGTGAATTTCTCTTCGTGGGTGCAAGATCAGAGAGGTAAAGGAAGTATTCACCTCAGTGTCTTGAAATAGTGTTTTTGCCGTTTGCTATTGGAGATCTTCTCTTCGAACAAATATAATAAATGTACTTTTAGCAAAGTATTTAGTCTTCACTAGCGATTTTGTGTAATGTCATAACTGAAAATTTTCTCCTGAGAACAATTCACAGACCTGTAAAATTTCTGGAAAGTTTAAATTTTTTTATTTTTGAAATTATTTTTTTCTAAATTCTGGTTCTGAGAGTAGGATCAGGATCCTTAAAATGATTATAACAAATTAATTTGTGTAAAGGTTTCATATATTTTACTTAAATTATTTTCATAGTAGGCTTTTGTATGTGTAAAACTCTCACCACTACTTACCCTATGACAACTCCTACACCAACAGCTTTATACCAAACTACCTGTCAAAAGTGAACATCCATGTGAAAGCACTATAAGAAATGTAATATTCAACAATAGCAACTCTCTTGAGGAACAATTGACAAATATTTCAGGCATTAACATTGCTGCACGACCTCGCGAAATATTAACTTTCAACGAAATATCAGAAGTGAAACATAAGTCTAAAAACGTTTACAAACATCTCCGAGGCCTTCACCAAACTGTGCGACCAGATTCATGACTGAAACTCTTCGTGAGTGCAAGATCAGATAGGTAATAGAAATACTTACGTCAGTGTCTTGAAATAGTGTTTTTAGCCGTTTCAGCCGCTAATAATGCGTTTTTCGATATCTCAGAAGATTTCCTAATAAAAGCAGAATGTTTTGGTATTGGAGGTCTTCTCTTCAAACAATTTTAAGAAACGGACTTTTAGCACAGTATTTAGTCTTCACTAACGATTTTATGTCATGTCTTAACTGAAAATTACCTCCTGAGAACAATTCAGAGACCTGTATAATTTCTAGAAAATTTTAACTAATTTTTTTTGAAAATATATTATTTCTAAATTCTCGTTCTGAGAGTAGGGTCAGGATCCTTAAAATGATTATAAGAAATTAATTTGTGTAAATGTTTCATATATTTTACTTAAATTATTTTAATAGTAGGCTTTTTTATGTGTAAAACTCTCACCACTACTTACCCTATGACAACTCTTACACCAACAGCTTTATACCAAACTACCTGTCAAAAGTGAACATCCATGTGAAAGCACTATAAGAAATGTAATATTCAACAATAGCAACTCTCTTGAGGAACAATTGACAAATATTTCAGGCATTAACATTGGTGCACGACCTCGCGAAATATTAACTTTCAACGAAATATCAGAAGTGAAACATAAGTCTAAAAACGTTTACAAACATCTCCGAGGCCTTCACCAAACTGTGCGACCAGATTCATGACTGAAACACTCTTCGAGAGTGCAAGATCAGATAGGTAATAGAAATACTTACGTCAGTGTCTTGAAATAGTGTTTTTAGCCGTTTCAGTCGCTAATAATGCGTTTTTCGATATCTCAGAAGATTTCCTAATAAAAGCAGATTGTTTTTGTATTGGAGGTCTTCTCTACAAACAATTTTAAGAAACGGACTTTTAGCACAGTATTTAGTCTTCACTAACGACTTTATGTCATGTCTAAACTGAAAATTTTCTCCTGAGAGCAATTTAGAGACCTGTAAAATTTCTCGAAAATTTTAATTTTTTTTTTTTTTTTGAAATTAATTTTTTTCTAAATTCTGGTTCCGGGAGTAGGGTCAGGTTCCGTCAAATGATTATAACAAATTAATTTGTGAAAAGGTTTAATATATTTTACTTAAATTATTTTCAATGTAGGATTTTTTATCTGTAAAACTCTCACCACTACTTACCCTATGACAACTCCTACACCAACCGCTTTATACCAAACTACCTGTCAAAAGTGTTACGACCCTCAGAGAACTCACAAAATTTCCTAAGTTATTCCTTGCCTCCGCCCTTTTGTAAGCTCTGTGCGCGCTGCTACGCGCCAAAAGCTACGCGCCGCGTCGCGCCGGCCGATCAATAATCTGCCCCGTGACGTCACCCCTGCTATAAAAGCGGGAGTCACGCTCGCGGCGGGCGCAGAGAGGCCCGCGACGAGTGTTGGGAGTACGCGCCGTCGCGTATTTTTAGTTATGATAGCATCACAGGTGAATGTAGCGTAGAGAGAGAGAGTTCACAGATGGATTAAAGTGTCAAAATGTGCCAAGAGTTAGTACAGCAGCAGGAGGAGAACTATGTAATATCGGTGTCGGGTTAATTTAGGGTTTAAATTGTTACTGTGTATAGAGCTCCGAGTTGTGAGCGTAATCAGAGAAAGTATGTGTATTCAGGTTGGTACCCTTTGGTGTAGAAATTTGTGTTATTAAATGCGGCTTAGGCTGCCTCAGCAGTATATTCTTTAATAATTCTTTAAAGATGTGGAGGCGAATACGCCCCACATGTCACTTTGTGTAAAAGCAGTACAAGACTGCTGTAGATTCTGCATACCTTAGCGAGTGTCCTTAGGCCCTGGCGGCAGTTTGGCCTCCGATAATTTATTTGTATATATGTAAATATGTAAATTAATTTTATTAGTCATCCTTGGTCACATGCTGAAGAATTTTAGTATGTCAAATTTTTGTATGTGTGCGCTCAACAGAGCGCGCCGTTCTTTCAGTATTGTTCCTAATTTTTTTGCTCCTCGGAGCGCCCTAGGCTGCCTTTAGGCGGCCGACCAAACAAATAAAGCATAGAATTTTCTTTAACTTTATTGATCTTCTAATAAAATTACCCGAGAACCTGCCCCACCTAGTTTCCCTTGTTATTTCATAACAAGGAAACTTCGTTTGGCGCAGTCGGTAGGACCAGTTCGGGTCGAATCAGAGCTCGTGGGATTGGGAAATTAGCTAGATTTCTAATTTTCATTCAGCTTTCCAGCCAGCCCGGGACTTGGGCTGAGACGACAAGGGTAGTTATGTCAACCGCGAATGTCGAACGCTCTGATTCGGATTCTTCAGAAGATCGACCGCTGTCTGAGCGTTTAAATGAAAGTATTTATATAAGTTCTTTAGGAAGAAGACGGGATTCTGCAGTCATGTCATCCCCGGCACGCACGCGGCGCACGCGCCGAACAGAAGCCACGGCCACTGGCGACCAGGCATCGGCTCCCGCCCCTCCGCCGCTGCCACCGACCTCTGCCACGGAACATTCTGGTAATGTAAGCGCACGTGCCGCGCAGACAGGCAGTGACGGCGATTACTTGCCGCTGCGCGACGTAATAAGTTTAATTCCCGAGTATAGGGGGAAAAAGGAGGATTTGAGGGATTTCATCATGTCTGTAGAAACCGTGATTTCTCTTGTTGCCCCGCACAACCACGAAAGACTGTTAGCTTTTTTGCGCTGTAAAATTCGCGGAGAAGCCGCACAAGCTTTACAGTTTAAAGACTTGTCATCGTGGAAAAAGATTAAAGCTCAGTTACGAGCTGCGTTCGGTACGCAGCATACTTTAGATTTCTATGCTTGTCAGTTATTTGAAGCTTGTCAAAGGGAAAAGGAACGCGTAAGCGAATGGGCGATCCGTTTAGAATCTCTGCTCGGCAATTTACGGCAGGTGAGCCTCGCTAACTGCCCCGTTGACCACCGCGTGGGCATTCAGGGATTTACAGAACAACTAGCGCGAGCGTCCTTCACGCAGGGCCTTATAAATACGCGCATTCAAACTGTAGTGCGTAGTCGTGACCCCGGCACGCTAGCTGAAGCTATAGAAATAGCTCTAGAAGAGGAATCGGCCCTCTATTGCCAGCGTAACCCGCGTGCTAAAAATTCTAACAAAAAAAATGCCACGCCGGCGGCCACGGCCGCTAAGCCCGTTGCGCGGAGTCCAGTGTCAGCCGAGGCCTCGTCTTCCGGACCTCGGCCGCCGATAACGTGTTTTAAGTGTGGTAAGGAAGGCCACATAGCCCGAAATTGCCCCGTTCTCGCTCCGCACGTAACGGCTGTGGAGACCGCTGACGCGATTCCTGTCGTCTTTTCGCAAGACGAGGTAACTATGCCAAAGCTTCGCGACATTGTTTATTTATCTTGTGGCTTAGAAGCTGGGAAACGGCTCGCTTTGTTAGTTGACACGGGCGCGGATGTAAGCCTGTTAAAGGAAGGTTGCGTAGAAAGTAGTAAGATTACAACAAAAGGTTGGCTGCCGAGTTTGAAGGGAATCGGCAATACTGAAATTAGCACTTCTGGAAAGGTGCGCCTGACGCTTTCCTTACCGCGAGGTACCATAGAACACGAATTCTTTGTAGTACCCGCCGAGATGCGTTTAGTTGTAGACGGGATATTGGGCCGTGATTTCTTTCTTAAAGAAAAGGCTAGTGTTAATTACCGAACTAACAGATTAACCACGCGAATGGGGTACGTGCCCTTGGTCACTTCCCCGCCGCCCTCCGTAGATATAGACATTCCGGCGAGGGCTGAAAAATGCATATTTTTACCGACCCAACATCGTGGGCTCGGACTTGTAAAGCAACGAGAACTGGCACCTGGAATATACCTCGCCGCGGCACTAGTTAATTGTCATAGCGGGCGCTGTCCAGTCAAAATATTAAATTTAAATGAAAAGGTTGCTCGGCTATCGCCACGCGCGATTGAAATTGAACCCTTATCAGGTGTATCACATTCTTTCTATAACTTTCCAGACGTCCACGAACGAGGAGCAGCTCTGAATCAAGAACTTCGCACTCAGCACCTGAATACGGAAGAAAAGGCGGCATTGTCGGAGCTGTGCTGCAAATACTCCGATGTCTTTTATTTGCCAGGGGACCAGCTCTCTGTCACCGACGCCGCAGAACACGCCATTCACCTTCAACCTGGCACCGCCCCTATCTGCGTGAGGCCTTATCGCCTGCCTCAGGCCTTACAAGAAGAAGCGAGGGCGCAGATAGAAGGTCTGTTACAAAATGATATAATTCAGCCATCGCATAGTGCGTGGAATGCCCCTATTCTGTTAGTTCCAAAGAAGCCCGACATGACGGGAAAACCGCAGTGGCGGCTTGTAGTAGATTTTCGGAAATTGAATGAGAAAACAGTAGGTGACGCTCAGCCCCTTCCTAATATTACTGATATTCTGGACAACCTCGGAAAAGCCGAGTACTTTAGTGTGTTAGATTTAGCGTCCGGATTCCATCAGATTCCGATTAGGAAGGAGGATAGAGAAAAGACTGCTTTTAGTGCCCTGGGAGGGCATTTTGAATTTTTAAAAATGCCAATGGGTTTAAAAAGTGCGCCTGCAACCATGCAACGGTGCATGAACGCAGTGTTAAGTGGGTTGCAGCCCATTCAGGCGTACGTATATTTAGATGATCTAGTAATTTTCTCATGTACCTTGAAGGAACATATTTGCCGTTTGGAAAATATTTTCAAGAGACTTAGACAATATCAGCTAAAACTCCAACCCTCCAAGTGTGAGTTCCTAAAGAGGGAAGTCGCGTACTTGGGCCACGTAATTTCTAATCATGGAGTTCAGCCCGACCCCAAAAAAACCGAAGCCGTGCGAAATTTCCCACGGCCCCAAAATGTTAGGCAACTAAAAGGATTTTTAGGCTTAGCGTCTTATTACCGGCGATTCATAAATGGGTTCAGTAAAATCGCTAAACCTCTAACCTCCCTGTTAAAGAAAGGCGCCGAATACCAATGGGTCACCGAGCATGAGCTCGCCTTCGCTGAATTGAAGCGCGCTTTAACTACGGCCCCTGTTTTGCGTTTTCCCGATTTCGAAAAACAATTCACCATAGCCACCGATGCCAGCCACGGAGCAATTGGCGCCGTGCTGTCGCAAGGGAACCCGGAGCATCCGGTCGCATTTGCCAGTCGTACTCTTAGCAAATGCGAGGAGAACTACAGCGTGGTAGAAAAGGAACTTTTAGGTTTGGTTTGGGCCGTAGAACATTTCCGTCCCTATGTTTACGGGAGAAAGTTCAAAGTTATTACCGACCATCAACCCCTGAAGTGGTTATACAATCTTACGACCGCAAATATGCGCCTCACTAGGTGGCGCATACGGTTAGCAGAATACGATTTCGAGGTTGAATACCGTAAGGGGAGTCAAAATTCGAATGCAGATGCCCTTAGCCGCGCTCCGTGCGATGTCCAGTTTGTGCGCCGCTCGCCGCGATTACAGGAAACAGAGGATAAGGAATTTTGGGACAAGGTTATAAAGGTAACGAAGCATAGCGTTAGGCAGAGACTGCTGCAAGAATTCCATAGTGATCCGCTAGGAGGCCACTGTGGTGTGGGACGGATGATGACGCGCCTACAGGGGCGCTATACGTGGCCACGGATGACCACAGACGTAAAAAACTATGTAAAAACTTGCCCCTCCTGCCAGAAAAACAAACCTGGGAAGACTGCTAAGGCAGAAATGGTTTTAACTCCCACCCCTTCAAAAGTTTTCGAGAGAATTGATTTAGATATCGTAGGGCCCCTGCCCCTGTCCTCGAATGGAAATTCATACATTCTCACAATTCAGGATGCCCTTTCTAAATATCTACTCGCCATCCCGATTCCAAATCAGTCCACCCAGGAAATTGCTTTTCAGTTTGTCACGAAATTTATGCTTGTGTTTGGTCTTCCAGAGGCGATTTTGACTGACCGAGGCAGCAACTTCATGTCCGAGGTCTTTGCGGAGGCGTGTAAGCTGCTGCGAATCAAGCGGCTCCACACCACCGCCTATCACCCACAGACGAACGGCGCCTTAGAGCGGACCCACCGCACCCTGAAGGAATATTTACGTCATTACGTAAAGGAGGACCTCTCCGACTGGGACGCGTGGCTTCCTTACGCGACCGCTGTATTCAACTCAACTCCTCACACGGCCTCCCGGTTCGAGCCGCATGAACTTGTATTCGGCCGCCGCTTCGAGCTGCCGTCGGCAATCAACAAAGAAGAGAAGAATTCGCCTGCTGCTGCCCCGTGTGCTAGTGAAGTGTATGAAAATTTATGTGAAAAATTAACAAAGTGCCGTCGTGTAGCACAACAATATTTAGAACAGAGTAAGCATTTGAGTAAGAAATACTATGACAAAAACAGTGCAAATTTAGTGTTAAAAGTGGGAGAACAAGTGCTATTAAAAAATGAGACTTTTCGACCCGGACTCGGGCGCAAACTCCAGCCACTGTGGACAGGTCCCTTCCGGGTAAAGAAAGTATCCGGAGTAAATGTTATTGTAGGACTAGCAAACAGACGCCAAAAAGTTCATGTGAACAGGCTAAAAAAATATTACTCCCGAAGGGAGGCAAGCAAGGAATAGCCGGAATATGTCGTAAAAAAAAAAAAAAAAATGTATCTTTTTTTTACTCCAAATTTTTGGAGGGGGGTAATGTTACGACCCTCAGAGAACTCACAAAATTTCCTAAGTTATTCCTTGCCTCCGCCCTTTTGTAAGCTCTGTGCGCGCTGCTACGCGCCAAAAGCTACGCGCCGCGTCGCGCCGGCCGATCAATAATCTGCCCCGTGACGTCACCCCTGCTATAAAAGCGGGAGTCACGCTCGCGGCGGGCGCAGAGAGGCCCGCGACGAGTGTTGGGAGTACGCGCCGTCGCGTATTTTTAGTTATGATAGCATCACAGGTGAATGTAGCGTAGAGAGAGAGAGTTCACAGATGGATTAAAGTGTCAAAATGTGCCAAGAGTTAGTACAGCAGCAGGAGGAGAACTATGTAATATCGGTGTCGGGTTAATTTAGGGTTTAAATTGTTACTGTGTATAGAGCTCCGAGTTGTGAGCGTAATCAGAGAAAGTATGTGTATTCAGGTTGGTACCCTTTGGTGTAGAAATTTGTGTTATTAAATGCGGCTTAGGCTGCCTCAGCAGTATATTCTTTAATAATTCTTTAAAGATGTGGAGGCGAATACGCCCCACATGTCACTTTGTGTAAAAGCAGTACAAGACTGCTGTAGATTCTGCATACCTTAGCGAGTGTCCTTAGGCCCTGGCGGCAGTTTGGCCTCCGATAATTTATTTGTATATATGTAAATATGTAAATTAATTTTATTAGTCATCCTTGGTCACATGCTGAAGAATTTTAGTATGTCAAATTTTTGTATGTGTGCGCTCAACAGAGCGCGCCGTTCTTTCAGTATTGTTCCTAATTTTTTTGCTCCTCGGAGCGCCCTAGGCTGCCTTTAGGCGGCCGACCAAACAAATAAAGCATAGAATTTTCTTTAACTTTATTGATCTTCTAATAAAATTACCCGAGAACCTGCCCCACCTAGTTTCCCTTGTTATTTCATAACAAAAGTGAACATCCATGTGAAAGCACTATAAGAAATGTAATATTCAACAAAGGCAATTCTCTTGAGGAAGTATTGACAAACATTTCTGGCATTAACATTGCTGCACGACCTCGCGAAATATTAACTTTCAACGAAATATCAGAAGTAAAACAAATGTCTAAAAACGTTTACGGACATCTCCGATGCCTTCACCAAACTGTGCGGCAAGTGTTATGAGTGAATTTCTCTTCGTGGGTGCAAGATCAGAGAGGTAAAGGAAGTATTCACCTCAGTGTCTTGAAATAGTGTTTTTGCCGTTTGGTATTGGAGATCTTCTCTTCGAACAAATATAATAAATGTACTTTTAGCAAAGTATTTAGTCTTAACTAGCGATTTTGTGTAATGTCATAACTGAAAATTTTCTCCTGAGAACAATTCACAGACCTGTAAAATTTCTGGAAAGTTTAAATTTTTTTATTTTTGAAATTATTTTTTTCTAAATTCTGGTTCTGAGAGTAGGATCAGGATCCTTAAAATGATTATAACAAATTAATTTGTGTAAAGGTTTCATATATTTTACTTATATTATTTTCATAGTAGGCTTTTGTATGTGTAAAACTCTCACCACTACTTACCCTATGACAACTCCTACACCAACAGCTTTATACCAAACTACCTGTCAAAAGTGAACATCCATGTGAGAGCACTATAAGAAATGTAATATTCAACAATAGCAACTCTCTTGAGGATCAATTGACAAATATTTCAGGCATTAATATTGCTGCACGACCTCGCGAAATATTAACTTTCAACGAAATATCAGAAGTGAAACATAAGTATATAAACGTTTACAAACATCTCCGAGGCCTTCACCAAACTGTGCGACCAGATTCATGACTGAAACTCTCTTCGTGAGTGCAAGATCAGATAGGTAATAGAAATACTTACGTCAGTGTCTTGAAATAGTGTTTTTAGCCGTTTCAGCCGCTAATAATGCGTTTTTCGATATATCAGAAGATTTCCTAATAAAAGCAGAATGTTTTGGTATTGGAGGTATTCTCTTCAAACAATTTTAAGAAACGGACTTTTAGCACAGTATTTAGTCTTCACTAACGTCTTTATGTCATGTCTAAACTGAAAATTTTCTCCTGAGAACAATTCAGAGACCTGTAAAATTTCTCGAGAATTTTAATTTTTTTTTTTTTTGAAATTAATTTTTTTCTAAATTCTCGTTCCGAGAGTAGGGTCAGGTTCCTTCAAATGATTATAACAAATTAATTTGTGTAAAGGTTTAATATATTTTACTTAAATTATTTTCAATAGTAGGATTTTTTATCTGTAAAACTCTCACCACTACTTACCCTATGACAACTCCTACACCAACAGCTTTATACCAAACTACCTGTCAAAAGTGAACATCCATGTGAAAGCACTATAAGAAATGTAATATTCAACAATAGCAACTCTCTTGAGGAACAATTGACAAATATTTCAGGCATTAACATTGCTGCACGACCTCTCGAAATATTAACTTTCAACGAAATATCAGAAGTGAAACATAAGTCTAAAAACGTTTACAAACATCTCCGAGGCCTTCACCAAACTGTGCGACCAGATTCATGACTGAAACTCTGTTCGTGAGTGCAAGATCAGATAGGTAATAGAAATACTTAAGTCAGTGTCTTGAAATAGTGTTTTTAGCCCGTTTCAGCCGCTAATAATGCGTTTTTCGATATCTCAGAAGATTTCCTAATAAAAGCAGAATGTTTTGGTATTGGAGGTCTTCTCTTCAAACAATTTTAAGAAACGGACTTTTAGCACAGTATTTAGTCTTCACTAACGATTTTATGTCATGTCTTAACTGAAAATTATCTCCTGAGAACAATTCAGAGACCTGTATAATTTCTGGAAAATTTTAATAATTTTTTTTGAAAATATTTTATTTCTAAATTCTCGTTCTGAGAGTAGGGTCAGGATCCTTAAAATGATTATAAGAAATTAATTTGTGTAAAGGTTTCATATATTTTACTTAAATTATTTTAATAGTAGGCTTTTTTATGTGTAAAACTCTGACCACTACTTACCCTATGACAACTCCTACACCAACAGCTTTATACCAAACTACCTGTCAAAAGTGAACATCCATGTGAAAGCACTATAGGAAATGTAATATTCAACAATAGCAACTCTCTTGAGGAACAATTGACAAATATTTCAGGCATTAACATTGCTGCACGACCTCGCGAAATATTAACTTTCAACGAAATATCAGAAGTAAAACAAATGTCTAAAAACGTTTACGGACATCTCCGATACCTTCACCAAACTGTGCGGCAAGTGTTATGAGTGAATTTCTCTTCGTGGGTGCAAGATCAGAGAGGTAAAGGAAGTATTCACCTCAGTGTCTTGAAATAGTGTTTTTGCCGTTTGCTATTGGAGATCTTCTCTTCGAACAAATATAATAAATGTACTTTTAGCAAAGTATTTAGTCTTCACTAGCGATTTTGTGTAATGTCATAACTGAAAATTTTCTCCTGAGAACAATTCACAGACCTGTAAAATTTCTGGAAAGTTTAAATTTTTTTATTTTTGAAATTATTTTTTTCTAAATTCTGGTTCTGAGAGTAGGATCAGGATCCTTAAAATGATTATAACAAATTAATTTGTGTAAAGGTTTCATATATTTTACTTAAATTATTTTCATAGTAGGCTTTTGTATGTGTAAAACTCTCACCACTACTTACCCTATGACAACTCCTACACCAACAGCTTTATACCAAACTACCTGTCAAAAGTGAACATCCATGTGAAAGCACTACAAGAAATGTAATATTCAACAAAGGCAATTCTCTTGAGGAAGTTTTGACAAATATTTCTGGCATTAACATTGCTGCACGACCTCGCGAAATATTAACTTTCAACGAAATATCAGAAGTAAAACAAATGTCTAAAAACGTTTACGGACATCTCCGATGCCTTCACCAAACTGTGCGGCAAGTGTTATGAGTGAATTTCTCTTCGTGGGTGCAAGATCAGAGAGGTAAAGAAAGTATTCACCTCAGTGTCTTGAAATAGTGTTTTTGCCGTTTGCTATTGGAGATCTTCTCTTCGAACAAATATAAAAAATGGACTTTTAGCAAAGTATTTAGTCTTCACTAGCGATTTTGTGTAATGTCATAACTGAAAATTTTCTCCTCGGAACAATTCACAGACCTGTAAAATTTCTGGAAAGTTTAAATTTTTTTATTTTTGAAATTATTTTTTTCTAAATTCTGGTTCTGAGAGTAGGATCAGGATCCTTAAAATGATTATAACAAATTAATTTGTGTAAAGGTTTCATATATTTTACTTAAATTAATTTCATAGTAGGCTTTTGTATGTGTAAAACTCTCACCACTACTTACCCTATGACAACTCCTACACCAACAGCTTTATACCAAACTACCTGTCAAAAGTGAACATCCATGTGAAAGCACTATAAGAAATGTAATATTCAACAATAGCAACTCTCTTGAGGAACAATTGACAAATATTTCAGGCATTAACATTGCTGCACGACCTCGCGAAATATTAACTTTCAACGAAATATCAGAAGTGAAACATAAGTCTAAAAACGTTTACAAACATCTCCGAGGCCTTCACCAAACTGTGCGACCAGATTCATGACTGAAACTCTTCGTGAGTGCAAGATCAGATAGGTAATAGAAATACTTACGTCAGTGTCTTGAAATAGTGTTTTTAGCCGTTTCAGCCGCTAATAATGCGTTCTTCGATATCTCAGAAGATTTCCTAATAAAAGCAGAATGTTTTGGTATTGGAGGTCTTCTCTTCAAACAATTTTAAGAAACGGACTTTTAGCACAGTATTTAGTCTTCACTAACGATTTTATGTCATGTCTTAACTGAAAATTACCTCCTGAGAACAATTCAGAGACCTGTATAATTTCTAGAAAATTTTAACTAATTTTTTTTGAAAATATATTATTTCTAAATTCTCGTTCTGAGAGTAGGGTCAGGATCCTTAAAATGATTATAAGAAATTAATTTGTGTAAATGTTTCATATATTTTACTTAAATTATTTTAATAGTAGGCTTTTTTATGTGTAAAACTCTCACCACTACTTACCCTATGACAACTCCTTACACCAACAGCTTTATACCAAACTACCTGTCAAAAGTGAACATCCATGTGAAAGCACTATAAGAAATGTAATATTCAACAATAGCAACTCTCTTGAGGAACAATTGACAAATATTTCAGGCATTAACATTGCTGCACGACCTCGCGAAATATTAACTTTCAACGAAATATCAGAAGTGAAACATAAGTCTAAAAACGTTTACAAACATCTCCGAGGCCTTCACCAAACTGTGCGACCAGATTCATGACTGAAACACTCTTCGAGAGTGCAAGATCAGATAGGTAATAGAAATACTTACGTCAGTGTCTTGAAATAGTGTTTTTAGCCGTTTCAGTCGCTAATAATGCGTTTTTCGATATCTCAGAAGATTTCCTAATAAAAGCAGAATGTTTTGGTATTGGAGGTCTTCTCTTACAAACAATTTTAAGAAACGGACTTTTAGCACAGTATTTAGTCTTCACTAACGACTTTATGTCATGTCTAAACTGAAAATTTTCTCCTGAGAACAATTCAGAGACCTGTAAAATTTCTCGAAAATTTTAATTTTTTTTTTTTTTGAAATTAATTTTTTTCTAAATTCTGGTTCCGGAGAGTAGGGTCAGGTTCCGTCAAATGATTATAACAAATTAATTTGTGTAAAGGTTTAATATATTTTACTTAAATTATTTTCAATGTAGGATTTTTTATCTGTAAAACTCTCACCACTACTTACCCTATGACAACTCCTACACCAACAGCTTTATACCAAACTACCTGTCAAAAGTGAACATCCATGTGAAAGCACTATAAGAAATGTAATATTCAACAAAGGCAATTCTCTTGAGGAAGTATTGACAAACATTTCTGGCATTAACATTGCTGCACGACCTCGCGAAATATTAACTTTCAACGAAATATCAGAAGTAAAACAAATGTCTAAAAACGTTTACGGACATCTCCGATGCCTTCACCAAACTGTGCGGCAAGTGTTATGAGTGAATTTCTCTTCGTGGGTGCAAGATCAGAGAGGTAAAGGAAGTATTCACCTCAGTGTCTTGAAATAGTGTTTTTGCCGTTTGGTATTGGAGATCTTCTACTTCGAACAAATATAATAAATGTACTTTTAGCAAAGTATTTAGTCTTCACTAGCGATTTTGTGTAATGTCATAACTGAAAATTTTCTCCTGAGAACAATTCACAGACCTGTAAAATTTCTGGAAAGTTTAAATTTTTTTATTTTTGAAATTATTTTTTTCTAAATTCTGGTTCTGAGAGTAGGATCAGGATCCTTAAAATGATTATAACAAATTAATTTGTGTAAAGGTTTCATATATTTTACTTATATTATTTTCATAGTAGGCTTTTGTATGTGTAAAACTCTCACCACTACTTACCCTATGACAACTCCTACACCAACAGCTTTATACCAAACTACCTGTCAAAAGTGAACATCCATGTGAGAGCACTATAAGAAATGTAATATTCAACAATAGCAACTCTCTTGAGGATCAATTGACAAATATTTCAGGCATTAATATTGCTGCACGACCTCGCGAAATATTAACTTTCAACGAAATATCAGAAGTGAAACATAAGTATATAAACGTTTACAAACATCTCCGAGGCCTTCACCAAACTGTGCGACCAGATTCATGACTGAAACTCTCTTCGTGAGTGCAAGATCAGATAGGTAATAGAAATACTTACGTCAGTGTCTTGAAATAGTGTTTTTAGCCGTTTCAGCCGCTAATAATGCGTTTTTCGATATATCAGAAGATTTCCTAATAAAAGCAGAATGTTTTGGTATTGGAGGTATTCTCTTCAAACAATTTTAAGAAACGGACTTTTAGCACAGTATTTAGTCTTCACTAACGTCTTTATGTCATGTCTAAACTGAAAATTTTCTCCTGAGAACAATTCAGAGACCTGTAAAATTTCTCGAGAATTTTAATTTTTTTTTTTTTTGAAATTAATTTTTTTCTAAATTCTCGTTCCGAGAGTAGGGTCAGGTTCCTTCAAATGATTATAACAAATTAATTTGTGTAAAGGTTTAATATATTTTACTTAAATTATTTTCAATGTAGGATTTTTTATCTGTAAAACTCTCACCACTACTTACCCTATGACAACTCCTACACCAACAGCTTTATACCAAACTACCTGTCAAAAGTGAACATCCATGTGAAAGCACTATAAGAAATGTAATATTCAACAATAGCAACTCTCTTGAGGAACAATTGACAAATATTTCAGGCATTAACATTGCTGCACGACCTCTCGAAATATTAACTTTCAACGAAATATCAGAAGTGAAACATAAGTCTAAAAACGTTTACAAACATCTCCGAGGCCTTCACCAAACTGTGCCACCAGATTCATGACTGAAACTCTGTTCGTGAGTGCAAGATCAGATAGGTAATAGAAATACTTAAGTCAGTGTCTTGAAATAGTGTTTTTAGCCCTTTCAGCCGCTAATAATGCGTTTTTCGATATCTCAGAAGATTTCCTAATAAAAGCAGAATGTTTTGGTATTGGAGGTCTTCTCTTCAAACAATTTTAAGAAACGGACTTTTAGCACAGTATTTAGTCTTCACTAACGATTTTATGTCATGTCTTAACTGAAAATTATCTCCTGAGAACAATTCAGAGACCTGTATAATTTCTGGAAAATTTTAATAAATTTTTTTTGAAAATATTTTATTTCTAAATTCTCGTTCTGAGAGTAGGGTCAGGATCCTTAAAATGATTATAAGAAATTAATTTGTGTAAAGGTTTCATATATTTTACTTAAATTATTTTAATAGTAGGCTTTTTTATGTGTAAAACTCTGACCACTACTTACCCTATGACAACTCCTACACCAACAGCTTTATACCAAACTACCTGTCAAAAGTGAACATCCATGTGAAAGCACTATAGGAAATGTAATATTCAACAATAGCAACTCTCTTGAGGAACAATTGACAAATATTTCAGGCATTAACATTGCTGCACGACCTCGCGAAATATTAACTTTCAACGAAATATCAGAAGTAAAACAAATGTCTAAAAACGTTTACGGACATCTCCGATACCTTCACCAAACTGTGCGGCAAGTGTTATGAGTGAATTTCTCTTCGTGGGTGCAAGATCAGAGAGGTAAAGGAAGTATTCACCTCAGTGTCTTGAAATAGTGTTTTTGCCGTTTGCTATTGGAGATCTTCTCTTCGAACAAATATAATAAATGTACTTTTAGCAAAGTATTTAGTCTTCACTAGCGATTTTGTGTAATGTCATAACTGAAAATTTTCTCCTGAGAACAATTCACAGACCTGTAAAATTTCTGGAAAGTTTAAATTTTTTTATTTTTGAAATTATTTTTTTCTAAATTCTGGTTCTGAGAGTAGGATCAGGATCCTTAAAATGATTATAACAAATTAATTTGTGTAAAGGTTTCATATATTTTACTTAAATTATTTTCATAGTAGGCTTTTGTATGTGTAAAACTCTCACCACTACTTACCCTATGACAACTCCTACACCAACAGCTTTATACCAAACTACCTGTCAAAAGTGAACATCCATGTGAAAGCACTACAAGAAATGTAATATTCAACAAAGGCAATTCTCTTGAGGAAGTTTTGACAAATATTTCTGGCATTAACATTGCTGCACGACCTCGCGAAATATTAACTTTCAACGAAATATCAGAAGTAAAACAAATGTCTAAAAACGTTTACGGACATCTCCGATGACTTCACCAAACTGTGCGGCAAGTGTTATGAGTGAATTTCTCTTCGTGGGTGCAAGATCAGAGAGGTAAAGGAAGTATTCACCTCAGTGTCTTGAAATAGTGTTTTTGCCGTTTGCTATTGGAGATCTTCTCTTCGAACAAATATAAAAATGGACTTTTAGCAAAGTATTTAGTCTTCACTAGCGATTTTGTGTAATGTCATAACTGAAAATTTTCTCCTCGGAACAATTCACAGACCTGTAAAATTTCTGGAAAGTTTAAATTTTTTTATTTTTGAAATTATTTTTTTCTAAATTCTGGTTCTGAGAGTAGGATCAGGATCCTTAAAATGATTATAACAAATTAATTTGTGTAAAGGTTTCATATATTTTACTTAAATTAATTTCATAGTAGGCTTTTGTATGTGTAAAACTCTCACCACTACTTACCCTATGACAACTCCTACACCAACAGCTTTATACCAAACTACCTGTCAAAAGTGAACATCCATGTGAGAGCACTATAAGAAATGTAATATTCAACAATAGCAACTCTCTTGAGGAACAATTGACAAATATTTCAGGCATTAACATTGCTGCACGACCTCGCGAAATATTAACTTTCAACGAAATATCAGAAGTGAAACATAAGTCTAAAAACGTTTACAAACATCTCCGAGGCCTTCACCAAACTGTGCGACCAGATTCATGACTGAAACTCTCTTCGTGAGTGCAAGATCAGATAGGTAATAGAAATACTTACGTCAGTGTCTTGAAATAGTGTTTTTAGCCGTTTCAGCCGCTAATAATGCGTTTTTCGATATATCAGAAGATTTCCTAATAATAGCAGAATGTTTTGGTATTGGAGGTATTCTCTTCAAACAATTTTAAGAAACGGACTTTTAGCACAGTATTTAGTCTTCACTAACGTCTTTATGTCATGTCTTAAACTGAAAATTTTCATCCTGAGAACAATTCAGAGACCTGTAAAATTTCTCGAAAATTTTAATTTTTTTTTTTTTTTGAAATTAATTTTTTTCTAAATTCTCGTTCCGAGAGTATGGTCAGGTTCCTTCAAATGATTATAACAAATTAATTTGTGTAAAGGTTTAATATATTTTACTTAAATTATTTTCAATGTAGGATTTTTTATCTGTAAAACTCTCACCACTACTTACCCTATGACAACTCCTACACCAACAGCTTTATACCAAACTACCTGTCAAAAGTGAACATCCATGTGAAAGCACTATAAGAAATGTAATATTCAACAAAGGCAATTCTCTTGAGGAAGTATTGACAAACATTTCTGGCATTAACATTGCTGCACGACCTCGCGAAATATTAACTTTCAACGAAATATCAGAAGTAAAACAAATGTCTAAAAACGTTTACGGACATCTCCGATGCCTTCACCAAACTGTGCGGCAAGTGTTATGAGTGAATTTCTCTTCGTGGGTGCAAGATCAGAGAGGTAAAGGAAGTATTCACCTCAGTGTCTTGAAATAGTGTTTTTGCCGTTTGCTATTGGAGATCTTCTCTTCGAACAAATATAATAAATGTACTTTTAGCAAAGTATTTAGTCTTCACTAGCGATTTTGTGTAATGTCATAACTGAAAATTTTCTCCTGAGAACAATTCACAGACCTGTAAAATTTCTGGAAAGTTTAAATTTTTTATTTTTGAAATTATTTTTTTCTAAATTCTGGTTCTGAGAGTAGGATCAGGATCCTTAAAATGATTATAACAAATTAATTTGTGTAAAGGTTTCATATATTTTACTTAAATTATTTTCATAGTAGGCTTTTGTATGTGTAAAACTCTCACCACTACTTACCCTATGACAACTCCTACACCAACAGCTTTATACCAAACTACCTGTCAAAAGTGAACATCCATGTGAAAGCACTATAAGAAATGTAATATTCAACAATAGCAACTCTCTTGAGGAACAATTGACAAATATTTCAGGCATTAACATTGCTGCACGACCTCGCGAAATATTAACTTTCAACGAAATATCAGAAGTGAAACATAAGTCTAAAAACGTTTACAAACATCTCCGAGGCCTTCACCAAACTGTGCGACCAGATTCATGACTGAAACTCTTCGTGAGTGCAAGATCAGATAGGTAATAGAAATACTTACGTCAGTGTCTTGAAATAGTGTTTTTAGCCGTTTCAGCCGCTAATAATGTGTTTTTCGATATCTCAGAAGATTTCCTAATAAAAGCAGAATGTTTTGGTATTGGAGGTCTTCTCTTCAAACAATTTTAAGAAACGGACTTTTAGCACAGTATTTAGTCTTCACTAACGATTTTATGTCATGTCTTAACTGAAAATTATCTCCTGAGAACAATTCAGAGACCTGTATAATTTCTGGAAAATTTTAATTAATTTTTTTTGAAAATATTTTATTTCTAAATTCTCGTTCTGAGAGTAGGGTCAGGATCCTTAAAATGATTATAAGAAATTAATTTGTGTAAAGGTTTCATATATTTTACTTAAATTATTTAATAGTAGGCTTTTGTATGTGTAAAACTCTCACCACTACTTACCCTATGACAACTCCTACACCAACAGCTTTATACCAAACTACCTGTCAAAAGTGAACATCCATGTGAAAGCACTATAAGAAATGTAATATTCAACAATAGCAACTCTCTTGAGGAACAATTGACAAATATTTCAGGCATTAACATTGCTGCACGACCTCGCGAAATATTAACTTTCAACGAAATATCAGAAGTGAAACATAAGTCTAAAAACGTTTACAAACATCTCCGAGGCCTTCACCAAACTGTGCGACCAGATTCATGACTGAAACTCTGTTCGTGAGTGCAAGATCAGATAGGTAATAGAATACTTAAGTCAGTGTCTTGAAATAGTGTTTTTAGCCGTTTCAGCCGCTAATAATGCGTTTTTCGATATCTCAGAAGATTTCCTAATAAAAGCAGAATGTTTTGGTATTGGAGGTCTTCTCTTCAAACAATTTTAAGAAACGGACTTTTAGCACAGTATTTAGTCTTCACTAACGATTTTATGTCATGTCTTAACTGAAAATTTTCTCCTGAGAACAATTCAGAGACCTGTATAATTTCTGGAAAATTTTAATTAATTTTTTTTGAAATTAATTTTATTTCTAAATTCTCGTTCTGAGAGTAGGGTCAGGTTCCTTCAAATGATTATAACAAATTAATTTGTGTAAAGGTTTCATATATTTTACTTAAATTATTTTAATAGTAGGCTTTTTTATGTGTAAAACTCTCACCACTACTTACCCTATGACAACTCCTACACCAACAGCTTTATACCAAACTACCTGTCAAAAGTGAACATCCATGTGAAAGCACTATAAGAAATGTAATATTCAACAAAGGCAATTCTCTTGAGGAAGTATTGACAAATATTTCAGGCATTAACATTGCTGCACGACCTCGCGAAATATTAACTTTCAACGAAATATCAGAAGTAAAACAAATGTCTAAAATCGTTTACAGACATCTCCGATGTTTTCACCAAACTGTGCGGCAAGTTTAATGAGTGAAATTCCCTTCGTAGGTGCAAGATCAGATAAGTGAAAGAAATATTTACGTCAGTGTCTTGAAGTAGTGTTTTTTGCCGATTCAACCGCTAATAATGCGTTTTTCGATATCTCAGAAGATTTCCTAATAAAAGCAGAATGTTTTGGTATTGGAGGTCTTCTCTTCAAACAATTTTAAGAAACGGACTTTTAGCACAGTATTTAGTCTTCACTAGCGATTTTATGTAATGTCATAACTGAAAATTATCTCCTGAGAACAATTCAGAGACCTGGTTAATTTCTGAAAAATTTTAATTTTTTTTTTTTTTGAAATTATTTATTTCTAAATTCTGGTTCTGAGGGTAGGGTCAGGATCCTTAAAATGATTATAATAAATTAATTTGTGTAAAGGTTTCATATAATTTACTTAATTTATTTTCAATGTAGGATTTTTTATCTGTAAAACTCTCACCACTACTTACCCTATGACAACTCCTACACCAACAGCTTTATACCAAACTACCTGTCAAAAGTGAACATCCATGTGAAAGCACTATAAGAAATGTAATATTCAACAAAGGCAATTCTCTTGAGGAAGTATTGACAAATATTTCTGGCATTAACATTGCTGCACGACCTCGCGAAATATTAACTTTCAACGAAATATCAGAAGTAAAACAAATGTCTAAAAACGTTTACGGACATCTCCGATGCCTTCACCAAACTGTGCGGCAAGTGTTATGAGTGAATTTCTCTTCGTGGGTGCAAGATCAGAGAGGTAAAGAAAGTATTCACCTCAGTGTCTTGAAATAGTGTTTTTGCCGTTTGCTATTGGAGATCTTCTCTTCGAACAAATATAAAAAATGGACTTTTAGCAAAGTATTTAGTCTTCACTAGCGATTTTGTGTAATGTCATAACTGAAAATTTTCTCCTCGGAACAATTCACAGACCTGTAAAATTTCTGGAAAGTTTAAATTTTTTTATTTTTGAAATTATTTTTTTCTAAATTCTGGTTCTGAGAATAGGATCAGGATCCTTAAAATGATTATAACAAATTAATTTGTGTAAAGGTTTCATATATTTTACTTAAATTAATTTCATAGTAGGCTTTTGTATGTGTAAAACTCTCACCACTACTTACCCTATGACAACTCCTACACCAACAGCTTTATACCAAACTACCTGTCAAAAGTGAACATCCATGTGAAAGCACTATAAGAAATGTAATATTCAACAATAGCAACTCTCTTGAGGAACAATTGACAAATATTTCAGGCATTAACATTGCTGCACGACCTCGCGAAATATTAACTTTCAACGAAATATCAGAAGTGAAACATAAGTCTAAAAACGTTTACAAACATCTCCGAGGCCTTCACCAAACTGTGCGACCAGATTCATGACTGAAACTCTTTCGTGAGTGCAAGATCAGATAGGTAATAGAAATACTTACGTCAGTGTCTTGAAATAGTGTTTTTAGCCGTTTCAGCCGCTAATAATGCGTTTTTCGATATCTCAGAAGATTTCCTAATAAAAGCAGAATGTTTTGGTATTGGAGGTCTTCTCTTCAAACAATTTAAGAAACGGACTTTTAGCACAGTATTTAGTCTTCACTAACGATTTTATGTCATGTCTTAACTGAAAATTATCTCCTGAGAACAATTCAGAGACCTGTATAATTTCTGGAAAATTTTAATTAATTTTTTTTGAAAATATTTATTTCTAAATTCTCGTTCTGAGAGTAGGGTCAGGATCCTTAAAATGATTATAAGAAATTAATTTGTGTAAAGGTTTCATATATTTTACTTAAATTATTTTAATAGTAGGCTTTTTTATGTGTAAAACTCTCACCACTACTTACCCTATGACAACTCCTACACCAACAGCTTTATACCAAACTACCTGTCAAAAGTGAACATCCATGTGAAAGCACTATAAGAAATGTAATATTCAACAATAGGCAATTCTCTTGAGGAACAGTTTGACAAATATTTCTGGCATTAACATTGCTGCACGACCTCGCGAAATATTAACTTTCAACGAAATATCAGAAGTGAAACATAAGTCTAAAAACGTTTACAAACATCTCCGAGGCCTTCACCAAACTGTGCGACCAGATTCATGACTGAAACACTCTTCGAGAGTGCAAGATCAGATAGGTAATAGAAATACTTACGTCAGTGTCTTGAAATAGTGTTTTTAGCCGTTTCAGCCGCTAATAATGCGTTTTTCGATATCTCAGAAGATTTCCTAATAAAAGCAGAATGTTTTTGTATTGGAGGTCTTCTCTACAAACAATTTTAAGAAACGGACTTTTAGCACAGTATTTAGTCTTCACTAACGACTTTATGTCATGTCTTAACTGAAAATTTTCTCCTGAGAACAATTCAGAGACCTGTAAATTTCTCGAAAATTTTAATTTATTTTTTTTTTGAAATTAATTTTTTTCTAAATTCTGTTTCCGAGAGTAGGGTCAAGTTCCTTCAAATGATTATAACAAATTAATTTGTGTAAAGGTTTAATATATTTTACTTAAATTATTTTCAATGTAGGATTTTTTATCTGTAAAACTCTCACCACTACTTACCCTATGACAACTCCTACTCCAACAGCTTTATACCAAACTACCTGTCAAAAGTGAACATCCATGTGAGAGCACTATAAGAAATGTAATATTCAACAATAGCAACTCTCTTGAGGAACAATAGACAAATATTTCAGGCATTAACATTGCTGCACGACCTCGCGAAATATTAACTTTCAACGAAATATCAGAAGTGAAACATAAGTCTAAAAACGTTTACAAACATCTCCGAGGCCTTCACCAAACTGTGCGACCAGATTCATGACTGAAACTCTCTTCGTGAGTGCAAGATCAGATAGGTAATAGAAATACTTACGTCAGTGTCTTGAAATAGTGTTTTTAGCCGTTTCAGCCGCTAATAATGCGTTTTTCGATATATCAGAAGATTTCCTAATAATAGCAGAATGTTTTGGTATTGGAGGTATTCTCTTCAAACAATTTTAAGAAACGGACTTTTAGCACAGTATTTAGTCTTCACTAACGTCTTTATGTCATGTCTAACTGAAAATTTTCTCCTGAGAACAATTCAGAGACCTGTAAAATTTCTCGAAAATTTTAATTTTTTTTTTTTTTTGAAATTAATTTTTTTCTAAATTCTCGTTCCGAGAGTAGGGTCAGGTTCCTTCAAATGATTATAACAAATTAATTTGTGTAAAGGTTTAATATATTTTACTTAAATTATTTTCAATGTAGGATTTTTATCTGTAAAAACTCTCACCACTACTTACCCTATGACAACTCCTACACCAACAGCTTTATACCTAACTACCTGTCAAAAGTGAACATCCATGTGAAAGCACTATAAGGAATGTAATATTCAACAAAGGCAATTCTCTTGAGGAAGTATTGACAAATATTTCTGGCATTAACATTGCTGCACGACCTCGCGAAATATTAACTTTCAACGAAATATCAGAAGTGAAACATAAGTCTATAAAGGTTTACAAACATCTCCGAGGCCTTCACCAACTGTGCGACCAGATTCATGACTGAAACTCTCTTCGTGAGTGCAAGATCAGATAGGTAATAGAAATACTTACGTCAGTGTCTTGAATAGTGTTTTTAGCCGTTTCAGGCCGCTAATAATGCGTTTTTCGATATATCAGAAGATTTCCTAATAAAAGCAGAATGTTTTGGTATTGGAGGTATTCTCTTCAAACAATTTTAAGAAACGGACTTTTAGCACAGTATTTAGTCTTCACTAACGTCTTTATGTCATGTCTAAACTGAAAATTTTCTCCTGAGAACAATTCAGAGACCTGTAAAATTTCTCGAGAATTTTAATTTTTTTTTTTTTGAAAATTAATTTTTTTCTAAATTCTCGGTTCCGAGAGTAAGGTCAGGTTCCTTCAAATGATTATAACAAATTAATTTGTGTAAAGGTTTCATATATTTTACTTAAATTATTTTCATAGTAGGCTTTTGTATGTGTAAAACTCTCACCACTACTTACCCTATGACAACTCCTACACCAACAGCTTTATACCAAACTACCTGTCAAAAGTGAACATCCATGTGAAAGCACTATAAGAAATGTAATATTCAACAATAGCAACTCTCTTGAGGAACAATTGACAAATATTTCAGGCATTAACATTGCTGCACGACCTCGCGAAATATTAACTTTCAACGAAATATCAGAAGTGAAACATAAGTCTAAAAACGTTTACAAACATCTCCGAGGCCTTCACCAAACTGTGCGACCAGATTCATGACTGAAACTCTCTTCGTGAGTGCAAGATCAGATAGGTAATAGAAATACTTACGTCAGTGTCTTGAAATAGTGTTTTTAGCCGTTTCAGCCGCTAATAATGCGTTTTTCGATATCTCAGAAGATTTCCTAATAAAAGCAGAATGTTTTGGTATTGGAGGTCTTCTCTTCAAACAATTTTAAGAAACGGACTTTTAGCACAGTATTTAGTCTTCACTAACGATTTTATGTCATGTCTTAACTGAAAATTATCTCCTGAGAACAATTCAGAGACCTGTATAATTTCTGGAAAATTTTAATTAATTTTTTTTGAAAATATTTTATTTCTAAATTCTCGTTCTGAGAGTAGGGTCAGGATCCTTAAAATGATTATAAGAAATTAATTTGTGTAAAGGTTTCATATATTTTACTTAAATTATTTTAATAGTAGGCTTTTGTATGTGTAAAACTCTCACCACTACTTACCCTATGACAACTCCTACACCAACAGCTTTATACCAAACTACCTGTCAAAAGTGAACATCCATGTGAAAGCACTATAAGAAATGTAATATTCAACAATAGCAACTCTCTTGAGGAACAATTGACAAATATTTCAGGCATTAACATTGCTGCACGACCTCGCGAAATATTAACTTTCAACGAAATATCAGAAGTGAAACATAAGTCTAAAAACGTTTACAAACATCTCCGAGGCCTTCACCAAACTGTGCGACCAGATTCATGACTGAAACTCTGTTCGTGAGTGCAAGATCAGATAGGTAATAGAATTACTTAAGTCAGTGTCTTGAAATAGTGTTTTTAGCCGTTTCAGCCGCTAATAATGCGTTTTTCGATATCTCAGAAGATTTCCTAATAAAAGCAGAATGTTTTGGTATTGGAGGTCTTCTCTTCAAACAATTTTAAGAAACGGACTTTTAGCACAGTATTTAGTCTTCACTAACGATTTTATGTCATGTCTTAACTGAAAATTATCTCCTGAGAACAATTCAGAGACCTGTATAATTTCTGGAAAATTTTAATTAATTTTTTTTGAAAATATTTTATTTCTAAATTCTCGTTCTGAGAGTAGGGTCAGGATCCTTAAAATGATTATAAGAAATTAATTTGTGTAAAGGTTTCATATATTTTACTTAAATTATTTTAATAGTAGGCTTTTTTATGTGTAAAACTCTCACCACTACTTACCCTATGACAACTCCTACACCAACAGCTTTATACCAAACTACCTGTCAAAAGTGAACATCCATGTGAAAGCACTATAGGAAATGTAATATTCAACAAAGGCAATTCTCTTGAGGAAGTTTCGACAAATATTTCTGGCATTAACATTGCTGCACGACCTCGCGAAATATTAACTTTCAACGAAATATCAGAAGTGAAACATAAGTCTAAAAACGTTTACAAACATCTCCGAGGCCTTCACCAAACTGTGCGACCAGATTCATGACTGAAACACTCTTCGAGAGTGCAAGATCAGATAGGTAATAGAAATACTTACGTCAGTGTCTTGAAATAGTGTTTTTAGCCGTTTCAGCCGCTAATAATGCGTTTTTCGATATCTCAGAAGATTTCCTAGTAAAAGCAGAATGTTTTTGTATTGGAGGTCTTCTCTACAAACAATTTTAAGAAACGGACTTTTAGCACAGTATTTAGTCTTCACTAACGACTTTATGTCATGTCTAAACTGAAAATTTTCTCCTGAGAACAATTCAGAGACCTGTAAATTTTCTCGAAAATTTTAATTTTTTTTTTTTTTTTGAAATTAATTTTTTTCTAAATTCTGTTTCCGAGAGTAGGGTCAAGTTCCTTCAAATGATTATAACAAATTAATTTGTGTAAAGGTTTAATATATTTTACTTAAATTATTTTCAATGTAGGATTTTTTATCTGTAAAACTCTCACCACTACTTACCCTATGACAACTCCTACACCAACAGCTTTATACCAAACTACCTGTCAAAAGTGAACATCCATGTGAGAAGCACTATAAGAAATGTAATATTCAACAATAGGCAACTTCTCTTGAGGAACAATTAGACAAATATTCAGGCATTAACATTGCTGCACGACCTCGCGAAATATTAACTTTCAACGAAATATCAGAAGTGAAACATAAGTCTAAAAACGTTTACAAACATCTCCGAGGCCTTCACCAAACTGTGCGACCAGATTCATGACTGAAACTCTCTTCGTGAGTGCAAGATCAGATAGGTAATAGAAATACTTACGTCAGTGTCTTGAAATAGTGTTTTTAGCCGTTTCAGCCGCTAATAATGCGTTTTTCGATATATCAGAAGATTTCTAATAATAGCAGAATGTTTTGGTATTGGAGGTATTCTCTTCAAACAATTTTAAGAAACGGACTTTTAGCACAGTATTTAGTCTTCACTAACGTCTTTATGTCATGTCTAAACTGAAAATTTTCTCCTGAGAACAATTCAGAGACCTGTAAAATTCTCGAAAATTTTAATTTTTTTTTTTTTTTTGAAAATTAATTTTTTTCTAAATTCTCGTCCGAGAGTAGGGTCAGGTTCCTTCAAATGATTATAAAAAATTAATTTGTGTAAAGGTTTAATATATTTTACTTAAATTATTTTCAATGTAGGCTTTTGTATGTGTAAAACTCTCACCACTACTTACCCTATGACAACTCCTACACCAACAGCTTTATACCAAACTACCTGTCAAAAGTGAACATCCATGTGAAAGCACTATAAGAAATGTAATATTCAACAAAGGCAATTCTCTTGAGGAAGTATTGACAAATATTTCTGGCATTAACATTGCTGCACGACCTCGCGAAATATTAACTTTCAACGAAATATCAGAAGTGAAACAAAGTCTAAAAACGTTTACAGACATCTCCGAGGCCTTCACCAAACTGTGCGACCAGATTCATGACTGAAACTCTCTTCGTGAGTGCAAGATCAGATAGGTAATAGAAATACTTACGTCAGTGTCTTGAAATAGTGTTTTTAGCCGTTTCAGCCGCTAATAATGCGTTTTTCGATATCTCAGAAGATTTCCTAATAAAAGCAGAATGTTTTGGTATTGGAGGTCTTCTCTTCAAACAATTTTAAGAAACGGACTTTTAGCACAGTATTTAGTCTTCACTAGCGATTTTATGTAATGTCATAACTGAAAATTTTCTCCTGAGAACAATTCAGAGACCTGTAAAATTTCTGGAAAATTTTAATTTTTTTTTTTTAAATTAATTTTTTTCTAAATTCTGGTTCTGAGAGTAGGGTCAGGATCCTTAAAATGATTATAACAAATTAATTTGTGTAAAGGTTTCATATATTTTACTTAAATTATTTTCAATGTAGGCTTTTGTATGTGTAAAACTCTCACCACTACTTACCCTATGACAACTCCTACACCAACAGCTTTATACCAAACTACCTGTCAAAAGTGAACATCCATGTGAAAGCACTATAAGAAATGTAATATTCAACAAAGGCAATTCTCTTGAGGAAGTATTGACAAATATTTCTGGCATTAACATTGCTGCACGACCTCGCGAAATATTAACTTTCAACGAAATATCAGAAGTGAAACAAAGTCTAAAAACGTTTACAGACATCTCCGATGCCTTCACCAAACTGTGCGGCCAGTTTCATGAGTGAAACTCTCTTCGTGGGTGCAAGATCAGATAGGTAAAAGAATATTTACGTCAGTGTCTTGAAATAGTGTTTTTAGCCGTTTCAGCCGCTAATAATGCGTTTTTCGATATCTCAGAAGATTTCCTAATAAAAGCAGAATGTAATCTTCTCTTCAAACGAAACGGACTTTTAGCACAGTATTTAGTCTTCACTAGCGATTTTATGTAATGTCATAACTGAAAATTTTCTCCTGAGAACAATTCAGAGACCTGTAAAATTTCTGGAAAATTTAAATTTTTTTTTTTTGAAATTATTTTTTTCTAAATTCTGGTTCTGAGAGTAGGGTCAGGATCCTTAAAATGATTATAACAAATTAATTTGTGTAAAGGTTTCATATATTTTACTTAAATTATTTTCAATGTAGGCTTTTGTATGTGTAAAACTCTCACCACTACTTACCCTATGACAACTCCTACACCAACAGCTTTATACCAAACTACCTGTCAAAAGTGAACATCCATGTGAAAGCACTATAAGAAATGTAATATTCAACAAAGGCAATTCTCTTGAGGAAGTATTGACAAATATTTCTGGCATTAACATTGCTGCACGACCTCGCGAAATATTAACTTTCAACGAAATATCAGAAGTAAAACAAAGTCTAAAAACGTTTACAGACATCTCCGATGCCTTCACCAAACTGTGCGACCAGTTTCATGACTGAAACTCTCTTCGTGAGTGCAAGATCAGATAGGTAAAGAAATATTTACGTCAGTGTCTTGAAATAGTGTTTTTAGCCGTTTCAGCCGCTAATAATGCGTTTTTCGATATCTCAGAAGATTTCCTAATAAAAGCAGAATGTTTTGGTATTGGAGGTCTTCTCTTCAAACAATTTTAAGAAACGGACTTTTAGCACAGTATTTAGTCTTCACTAGCGATTTTATGTAATGTCATAACTGAAAATTTTCTCCTGAGAACAATTCAGAGACCTGTAAAATTTCTGGAAAATTTAAATTTTTTTTTTAAATTATTTTTTTCTAAATTCTGGTTCTGAGAGTAGGGTCAGGATCCTTAAAATGATTATAACAAATTAATTTGTGTAAAGGTTTCATATATTTTACTTAAATTATTTTCAATGTAGGCTTTTGTATGTGTAAAACTCTCACCACTACTTACCCTATGACAACTCCTACACCAACAGCTTTATACCAAACTACCTGTCAAAAGTGAACATCCATGTGAAAGCACTATAAGAAATGTAATATTCAACAAAGGCAATTCTCTTGAGGAAGTATTGACAAATATTTCAGGCATTAACATTGCTGCACGACCTCGCGAAATATTAACTTTCAACGAAATATCAGAAGTGAAACAAAGTCTAAAAACGTTTACAGACATCTCCGAGGCCTTCACCAAACTGTGCGACCAGATTCATGACTGAAACTCTCTTCGTGAGTGCAAGATCAGATAGGTAATAGAAATATTACGTCAGTGTCTTGAAATAGTGTTTTTAGCCGTTTCAGCCGCTAATAATGCGTTTTTCGATATCTCAGAAGATTTCCTAATAAAAGCAGAATGTTTTGGTATTGGAGGTCTTCTCTTCAAACAATTTTAAGAAACGGACTTTTAGCACAGTATTTAGTCTTCACTAGCGATTTTATGTAATGTCATAACTGAAAATTTTCTCCTGAGAACAATTCAGAGACCTGTAAAATTTCTGGAAAATTTTAATTTTTTTTTTTGAAATTATTTTTTTCTAAATTCTGGTTCTGAGAGTAGGGTCAGGATCCTTAAAATGATTATAACAAATTAATTTGTGTAAAGGTTTCATATATTTTACTTAAATTATTTTCAATGTAGGCTTTTGTATGTGTAAAACTCTCACCACTACTTACCCTATGACAACTCCTACACCAACAGCTTTATACCAAACTACCTGTCAAAAGTGAACATCCATGTGAAAGCACTATAAGAAATGTAATATTCAACAAAGGCAATTCTCTTGAGGAAGTATTGACAAATATTTCTGGCATTAACATTGCTGCACGACCTCGCGAAATATTAACTTTCAACGAAATATCAGAAGTGAAACAAAGTCTAAAAACGTTTACAGACATCTCCGATGCCTTCACCAAACTGTGCGACCAGATTCATGACTGAAACTCTCTTCGTGAGTGCAAGATCAGATAGGTAAAGAAATATTTACGTCAGTGTCTTGAAATAGTGTTTTTAGCCGTTTCAGCCGCTAATAATGCGTTTTTCGATATCTCAGAAGATTTCCTAATAAAAGCAGAATGTTTTGGTATTGGAGGTCTTCTCTTCAAACAATTTTAAGAAACGGACTTTTAGCACAGTATTTAGTCTTCACTAGCGATTTTATGTAATGTCATAACTGAAAATTTTCTCCTGAGAACAATTCAGAGACCTGTAAAATTTCTGGAAAATTTTAATTTTTTTTTTTTTAAATTATTTTTTTCTAAATTCTGGTTCTGAGAGTAGGGTCAGGATCCTTAAAATGATTATAACAAATTAATTTGTGTAAAGGTTTCATATATTTTACTTAAATTATTTTCAATGTAGGCTTTTGTATGTGTAAAACTCTCACCACTACTTACCCTATGACAACTCCTACACCAACAGCTTTATACCAAACTACCTGTCAAAAGTGAACATCCATGTGAAAGCACTATAAGAAATGTAATATTCAACAAAGGCAATTCTCTTGAGGAAGTATTGACAAATATTTCTGGCATTAACATTGCTGCACGACCTCGCGAAATATTAACTTTCAACGAAATATCAGAAGTGAAACAAAGTCTAAAAACGTTTACAGACATCTCCGATGCCTTCACCAAACTGTGCGACCAGATTCATGACTGAAACTCTCTTCGTGAGTGCAAGATCAGATAGGTAAAGAAATACTTACGTCAGTGTCTTGAAATAGTGTTTTTAGCCGTTTCAGCCGCTAATAATGCGTTTTTCGATATCTCAGAAGATTTCCTAATAAAAGCAGAATGTTTTGGTATTGGAGGTCTTCTCTTCAAACAATTTAAGAAACGGACTTTTAGCACAGTATTTAGTCTTCACTAGCGATTTTATGTAATGTCATAACTGAAAATTTTCTCCTGAGAACAATTCAGAGACCTGTAAAATTTCTGGAAAATTTTAATTTTTTTTTTTTAAATTAATTTTTTTCTAAATTCTGGTTCTGAGAGTAGGGTCAGGATCCTTAAAATGATTATAACAAATTAATTTGTGTAAAGGTTTCATATATTTTACTTAAATTATTTTCAATGTAGGCTTTTGTATGTGTAAAACTCTCACCACTACTTACCCTATGACAACTCCTACACCAACAGCTTTATACCAAACTACCTGTCAAAAGTGAACATCCATGTGAAAGCACTATAAGAAATGTAATATTCAACAAAGGCAATTCTCTTGAGGAAGTATTGACAAATATTTCTGGCATTAACATTGCTGCACGACCTCGCGAAATATTAACTTTCAACGAAATATCAGAAGTGAAACAAAGTCTAAAAACGTTTACAGACATCTCCGATGCCTTCACCAAACTGTGCGACCAGTTTCATGAGTGAAACTCTCTTCGTGGGTGCAAGATCAGATAGGTAAAGGAATATTACGTCAGTGTCTTGAAATAGTGTTTTTAGCCGTTTCAGCCGCTAATAATGCGTTTTTCTATCTCTTCCTAACAAATGTAAGAAACGGACTTTTAGCACAGTATTTAGTCTTCACTAGCGATTTTATGTAATGTCATAACTGAAAATTTTCTCCTGAGAACAATTCAGAGACCTGTAAAATTTCTGGAAAATTTAATTTTTTTTTTTTAAATATTTTTTTTCTAAATTCTGGTTCTGAGAGTAGGGTCAGGATCCTTAAAATGATTATAACAAATTAATTTGTGTAAAGGTTTCATATATTTTACTTAAATTATTTTCAATGTAGGCTTTTGTATGTGTAAAACTCTCACCACTACTTACCCTATGACAACTCCTACACCAACAGCTTTATACCAAACTACCTGTCAAAAGTGAACATCCATGTGAAAGCACTATAAGAAATGTAATATTCAACAAAGGCAATTCTCTTGAGGAAGTATTGACAAATATTTCAGGCATTAACATTGCTGCACGACCTCGCGAAATATTAACTTTCAACGAAATATCAGAAGTGAAACATAAGTCTAAAAACGTTTACAGACATCTCCGATGCCTTCACCAAACTGTGCGACCAGATTCATGACTGAAACTCTCTTCGTGAGTGCAAGATCAGATAGGTAATAGAAATATTTACGTCAGTGTCTTGAAATAGTGTTTTTAGCCGTTTCAGCCGCTAATAATGCGTTTTTCGATATCTCAGAAGATTTCCTAATAAAAGCAGAATGTTTTGGTATTGGAGGTCTTCTCTTCAAACAATTTTAAGAAACGGACTTTTAGCACAGTATTTAGTCTTCACTAGCGATTTTATGTAATGTCATAACTGAAAATTTTCTCCTGAGAACAATTCAGAGACCTGTAAAATTTCTGGAAAATTTTAATTTTTTTTTTAATTATTTTTTTCTAAATTCTGGTTCTGAGAGTAGGGTCAGGATCCTTAAAATGATTATAACAAATTAATTTGTGTAAAGGTTTCATATATTTTACTTAAATTATTTTCAATGTAGGCTTTTGTATGTGTAAAACTCTCACCACTACTTACCCTATGACAACTCCTACACCAACAGCTTTATACCAAACTACCTGTCAAAAGTGAACATCCATGTGAAAGCACTATAAGAAATGTAATATTCAACAAAGGCAATTCTCTTGAGGAAGTATTGACAAATATTTCAGGCATTAACATTGCTGCACGACCTCGCGAAATATTAACTTTCAACGAAATATCAGAAGTGAAACAAAGTCTAAAAACGTTTACAGACATCTCCGATGCCTTCACCAAACTGTGCGACCAGATTCATGACTGAAACTCTCTTCGTGAGTGCAAGATCAGATAGGTAAAAGAAATATTTACGTCAGTGTCTTGAAATAGTGTTTTTAGCCGTTTCAGCCGCTAATAATGCGTTTTTCGATATCTCAGAAGATTTCCTAATAAAAGCAGAATGTTTTGGTATTGGAGGTCTTCTCTTTCAAACAATTTTAAGAAACCTGGACTTTTAGCACAGTATTTAGTCATCGCTAGCGATTTTATGTAATGTTCATAACTGAAAATTATCTCCTGAGAACATTCAGAGACCTGTATAATTTCTTGGAAACATTTTAATTTATTTTTTTTTGAAATTAATTTTTTTTCTAAAATCCTTGGTTCTAAGAGTAGGGTCAGGATCCTTAAAATGATTATAACAAATTAATTAGTGTAAAGGTTTCATATATTTTACTTAAATTATTTTCAATGTAGGCCTTTTGTATGTGTAAAACTCTCACCACTACTTACCCTATGACAACTCCTACACCAACAGCTTTATACCAAACTACCTGTCAAAAGTGAACATCCATGTGAAAGCACTATAAGAAATGTAATATTCAACAAAGGCAATTCTCTTGAGGAAGTATTGACAAATATTTCTGGCATTAACATTGCTGCACGACCTCGCGAAATATTAACTTTCAACGAAATATCAGAAGTAAAACAAAGTCTAAAAACGTTTACAGACATCTCCGATGCCTTCACCAAACTGTGCGGCAAGTTTCATGAGTGAAACTCTCTTCGTGAGTGCAAGATCAGATAGGTAAAGAAAGTATTTACGTCAGTGTCTTGAAATAGTGTTTTTTGCCGTTTGCTATTGGAGATCTTCTCTTCGAAACAATATAACAGAACGGACTTTTAGCAAGGTATTTAGTCTTCACTAGCGATTTTATTGTAATGTCATAACTGAAAATTTTCTCCTGAGAACAATTCACAGACCTGTATAATTTTTGGAAAATTTTAAATTTTTTTATTTTTGAAATTATTTTTTTCTAAATTCTGGTTCTGAGAGTAGGGTTCAAGGATCCTTAAAATGATTATAACAAATTAATTTGTGTAAAGGTTTCATATATTTTACTAAATTTTTTCAATGTAGGCTCTTGTATGTGTAAAACTCTAACCACTACTTATCCTATGACAGCTCCTACACCAACAGCTTTATCACCAAACTACCTGTCAAAAGTTAACTTCCATGTGAAAGCACTATAAGAAATGTAATATTCAAACAATAGCAATTCTCTTGAGGAAGTATTGACAAATATTCAGGCATTAACATTGCTGCACGTCCTCGCGAAATATTAACTTTCAACGAAATATCAGAAGTGAAACATCAGTTCTAAAAACGTTTACAGACATCTCCGAGGCCTTCACCAAACTGTGCGACACGATTCATGACTGAAACTCTCTTCGTGAGTGGCAAGATCAGATAGGTAATAGAAATACTTACGTCAGTGTCTTGAAATAGTGTTTTTAGCCGTTTCAGCCGCTAATAATGCGTTTTTTAATATCTCAGAAGATTTCCTAATAAATGCAGAATGTTTTGCTATTGGAGATCTTCTCTTCGAACAAATATAATAAACGGACTTTTAGCAAAGTATTTAGTCTTCACTAGCGATTTTATATAATGTCATAACTGAAAATTATCTCCTGAGAACAATTAAGAGACCTTTAAAATTTCTGGAAAATTTTAATTTTTTTTTTTAATTAATTTTTTTCTAAATTCTGGGTCTGAGAGTAGGGTCAGGTTCCTTAAAATGATTATAACAAATTATTTTGTGTAATGTTTTCATTAATTTTACTTAAATTATTTTCAAAGTAGGCTTTTGTATGTGTAAAACTCTCACCACTACTTACCCTATGACAACTCATACACCAACAGCTTTATACCAAACTTCCCGTCAAAAGTGAACATCCACGTGAAAGCACTATAAGAAATGTGAAATTCAACAAAGGCAATTCTCTTGAGGAAGTATTGACAAATATTTCTGGCATTAACATTGCTGCACGACCTCGCGAAATATTAACTTTAAACGAAATATCAGAAGTAAAAGAAACGTCTAAAAACGTTCACAGACTTCTCCGATGCCTTCACCAAACTTTGCGGCCAGTTTCATAAGTGAAACTCTCTTCGTGGTGCAAGATTATATAGGTAAAAGAAGTATATACCTCAGTGTCTTGAAATAGTGTTTTTTAGCCGTTTTCAGCCGCTAATAATGCGTTTTTCGATATCTCAGAAGATTTCCTAATAAAAGCAGAATGTTTTGGTATTGGAGGTCTATCTCTCTTACAAACAATTCTAAGAAACGGACTTTTAGCACAGTATTTAGTCATCACTAGCGATTGTATGTAATGTCATAACTGAAAATTATCTCCTGAGAACAATTCAGAGATCTGTATAATTTCTGGAAAATTTTAATTTATTTTTTTTGAAATTAATTTTTTTTCTAAATCCCTGGTTCTGAGAGTAGGGTCAGGATCCTTAAAATGATTATAACAAATTAATTTGTGTAAAGGTTATATATATTTTACTTAAATTTTTTTCAAATGTAGGCTTTGTATGTGTAAAACTCTCACCACTACTTACCCTATGACAGCTCCTATACCAACAGCTTTATACCAAACTTCCCTGTCAAAAGTGAACATCCATGTGAAAGCACTATAAGAAATGTAAAATTCAACAAAGGCAATTCTCTTAAGGAAGTGTTGACAATATTTCTGGCATTAACATTGCTGCACGACCTCGCGAAATATTAACTTTCAACGAAAATCAGAAGTGAAACATAAGTCTAAAAACGTTTACAGACATCTCCGAGGCCTTCACCAAACTGTGCGACCAGATTCATGACTGAAACTCTCTTCGTGAGTGCAAGATCAGATAGGTAATAGAAATACTTACGTCAGTGTCTTGAAATAGTGTTTTTAGCCGTTTCAGCCGCTAATAATGCGTTATTCAATATCTCAGAAGATTTCCTAATAAATGCAGAAAGTTTTGCTATTGGAGACCTTCTCTTCGAACAATTATAATAAACGGACTTTTAGCAAAGTATTTAGTCTTCACTGGCGATTTTAAGTAATGTAATAACTGAAAATTTTCCCCCTGATGAACAATTCAGAGACCTGTAAATTTCACGAAAATTTAAATTTATTTTTTTTTTCAAATTATTTTTTTCTAAATTCTGGTTCTGAGAGTAGGGTCAGGATCATTAAAAGGATTATAACAAAGTAATTTGTATAAAGGTTTCATATATTTTACTTAAATTAATTTAATGTAGGCTTTTGTATGTGTAAAAACTCTCACCACCACTTACCCCATGACAACACCTACACCAAAGCATTATACCAAACTACCTGTCAAAAGTGAACATTCATGTGAAAGCACTATAAGAAACGTAATATTCAACACAGGCAATTCTCTTAGGACGTGTTGGCAAATATTTCTGGCTTTAATATTGCTGCACGATCTCGCGAAATATTAACTTTCAACGAAGTATCAGAAGTAAAAGTTACGTCTAAAAACGTTTACAGCCATCTCCGATGCCTTCACCAAAACTGAGCGGACAGATTCATGACTGAAACTCTCTTCGTGGGTGCAAGATCAGATAGGTAAAATAAGTATTGAACTCAGTGTCTTGGATTAGTGTTTTTAGCCGTTGCAGCAGCTAATAATGCGTTTTACGATATTTCAGAATATTTCCTAATAAATGCAGAATGTTTTGCTATTGGATATCTTCTCTTCGAACAATTATAATAAACGGACTTTAACAAAGTAGTTAGTCTTCACTGGCGGTTTTATGTAATGTCATAACAGAAAATGTTCTCACTGAGAACAATTCAGAGACCTGTAAAATTTCTGGAAAATTAAAATTTTTTTTTATTTTTGAAATTATTTTTTGCTAAATTCTGGTTCTACGAGTAGGGTCAGGTTCCTTAAAATGATTATGACAAATTAATTTGTGTTAAGGGTTTATATATTTTACATTAATACTTATCAATGTTGGCTTTTGTATGTGTAAAACTCTCACCACCACTTACTCTATGACATCTCCTACAGTTAACAGCTTTATACCAAACTACCTGACTATAGTGATCATTCATGTGAAAGCACTCTAAGAATCGTAATATTCAACAAAAGGCACATCTCTTGAGGAAAGTATTGACATATATTTCTTGCATAAATATTGCTGCACCGACCTCGCGAAATATAACTTTCAACGAAATATCTGAAGATAAAAGAAACGTCTAATGACGTTTACCAGACATCTCCAATGCCTTCACCAAACTATGCGTCCAGTTTCATGAGTTAAACTCCTCTTCGTCGGGTGTGCAGGATCAGATAGGTAAAACGAAGTATACCTGAGTGTCCTTAAGTAGTGTTTTTAGCCGTTTCAGCCGCTATAATGCGTTTTTCGATATCTCAGAAGATTTCCTAATAAATGCAGAATGTTTTGTTATTGGATATCTTCTTTTCGAACAATCATTGTAAACGGACTTTTAGCAAAGTATTTAGGCGTCACTAGCGATTTTATCTAATGTCATGATAAAAAATTTTTTTCCTGAGATTAATCGCAGAAACCTGTAAAAATTCTGCAAAAAAAAAAATAAAATTTTAATAAAATTGTGTTTATTTCTAATGTCAAGCTCTGAATAAGGGTTTAGGATCGGACAGAATGTTTATACAAAATGAATTTATTTTAAGGGTCTTAAAATTAAACTTAAAAATATTTTTTAAGTTTACACGCGGCTTTTGTAGGTATTAAATTCTTTATACAAAGTACCTAATGTCTACTCATACACCAACTGCGTTGTTACAAACTACGTGTCAGGACTGAACATCGGCGTGAAACCACTATTGTAATTAATGTTACCAACACGTACGGTAGAAAGACTCTTACCCAAACATACACGTTCTGTATCCCGTCGTGAATGATGATTAAGGCGCGCTATGTAGCGCGCATCAGTGCGCATTCATGTGGCTGCGCCACCCGGGAAAATTAGTTCTCGGTCACATTTTGGCGGAGGAATACCACAGCACAAAGAAGCGCAAGCACAGGTGGCGGGCAGCGGGCAAGTGAAGGTAGACTAAGCGAGTAACGTCGTCGTAGGTATTGTGGTAACTCTGTACACGGTTCTTTACGACGGGCTGTGTCCCTGGATGTTCCCGGTTTACTGTTTCTGGGTGAAGGCTGAATGAAGACTCTGCTTTTTTTCTGGTTCGCTGTCGTGAAATGAGGCTGGACGTCGCTTGTTTCTGGTACGGTGTGGTGAAACCACACGAACCACACTCGCTCCGTGACCACGCCGCATTGCAGCGTGTAGTAAGGGCACGCGCTCTTTCCCGGCCGCCGCCTTTCGGATCTGAACTTTTACCCCGCCTGGCTGGCCTTGCGCTGTACAGACGCAGCTACATATCGCCGAGGCCACGCCGCCGTTTGCTCTGGCTACTCTAATAACGCCGCCACGCAGGGATTTTCGGGTACGGTTTCTGCCTTCACACTTCGCCTGATAGCTTTGTCGTCACAGTGGGAAACACCTTCGGAAGCAACATCGCCAATTCGATAACGATACTTGTAAACGGCTGCAAACGCCGGGTTTTTCCAAGTGTATTGTAGGTGGTAAAATAAACTGTTGTTTTAAAAAGTTCGTTTCGTTCTGATGCACAACAATTCTGTTACACCAACTAATTTATCGAATGTCATGGTTGGATATTATCTTGTGTGAGCAATCATTTACACCTTTACAAAATTTAAAAAATTTTAATTTAATTTTATCAAAAATTCTGTTTCCTAGCGCTTATATCTGATGTCATGACTAAAAATTTTCTCCCGAGAACAGTTCTTTCAAAACGGTTATGACAATCGAATTTGGGTAAAGGATTGAAATATTTTATTTGAAATTTATTTCTATGCAGGATTTTATAGATGTAAAACTCATAATGCAAAGTTTCCAAGGACTACACTTACACCAACTGCTTTATACCAAACTACCTGTCAAAAGTACACATCCATGTAAAAAAACTATAAGAAACGTAAAAATCAACAATGACAATTTTCCTGAGAAAATAGTGCACGATTTCGCAAAGTTATACCGTTAATCAATATATCAGAACACGTAAGAGAAATAAAAAACTTTACACACAACTGTGATGCCTGCACCTAACTATGAATACAGTTTCATGAGTGGAACTCTCTTCGTGAGTGCAAGATCTCATTAGTAAAAGAAGTAAATAACTCAGTCAATAACTCAGTTTTCTTGAAATAGTGTTTTGGTTTCAGCAGCTAATAATGCGTTTTTCGATATCTCAAAAATTTTCTTAATAAATGCGCAATGTTTTGGTATTGGAAATCTTCTCTTCGAACAATCATCGTAAACGGACTTTTAGCAAAGTATTTAGGCTTCACTAGCACTTTTATCTAATGTCATGGCTAAAAATTTTCTCCTGAGGACAATTTCTCCTGAATCCAAATTAATTTTTGTAAAGGTTTCATGTATTTTACTTAAATTATTTTAAATGTAGGCTTTTGTATGTGTAAAACTCTCACCACTGCTACTCTATGACTACTCATACACCAACAGCTTTATACCAACCTACCTGTCAAAAGTGAACATCCATGTAAAAACACTATAAGAAACCTAATATTCAACAAAGGTAATTCTCTTGAGAAAGTGTTGGCAAATATTTCTGGCATTAACATTGCTGCACGACCTCGCAAAATATACGGACTTTTATCAAAGTATTTATTCTTCACTAACGATTTTATGTTTTGTCATGAGTGAAAATAGAATAGAGTGTCCTGAGAACAATTCAGAGACCTGTAAAATTTCTGGAAAATTTAAATTTTTTTTTTTAAATTATTTTTTTTTCCAAATTCTGGTTCTGAGAGTAAGGTCAGGATCCTTAAAATGATTAGAACAAATAAATTTGTGTAAAGGTTTATATATTTTACTTAAATTATTTTTAATGAAGGCTTTTTTATGTGTAAAACTCTCACCACTACTTACCCTATGACTACTCCTACGCCAACAGCTTTATACCAAACTTCCCGTCAAAAGTGAACATCCATGAGAAAGCACTATAAGAAACGTAATATTAAACAAAGGCAATTCTATTGAGGAAGTGTTGGCAAATATTTCTGGCATTAACATTGCTGCACGACCTCGCAAAATATTAAGTTTCAACGAAATATCTGAAGTAATACAAATGTCTAAAAACATTTACAGATATCTCCGATGCCTTCACCAAACTGTGCGGCCAGTTTCATTAGTGAAACTCTCTTCGTCGGTTTAAGATCAGATAGGTAAAAGAAGTATTGAACTCAGTGTCTTGAAATAGTGTTTTTAGCCGTTTCAGTCGCTAATAATGCGTTTTTCGATATCTCAGATTATTTCCTAATAAATGCCGAATGTTTTGCTATTGGAGATATTCTTTCCAAACAATTATAACAAACGGACTTTTAGCAAAGCGATTTTATGTAATGTCATAACATTAAATATGCTCCTGAGAACAATTCAGAGACCTGTAAAACTTCTGGGAAATTTAAATTTTTTTTTTTGAAATTATTTTTTATGTAATGTCATAACATAATTTTATGTAATGTCATAACATAAAATATGCTCCTGAGAACAATTCAGAGACCTGTAAAATATCTGGGAAATTTAATTTTTTTTTTTTTTGAAATTATTTTTTTCTAAATTCTGGTTCTACGAGTAGGGTCAGGATCCTTAAAATGATTATGACAAATTAATTTGTGTAAACGTCTCATATATTTTACATAAATTATTTTCAATGTAGGCTTTTTTATGTGTAAATCTCTCACCACAACTTACCCTATGACAACTCCTACACCAACAGCTTTATACCAAACTACCTGTCAAAAGTGAACATCCATGTGAAAGCACTATAAAAAACGTAATATTCAACAAAAACAATTCCCTTGAGGAAGTGTTGGCAAATATTTCTGGCATTAACATTGCTGCACGACTTCGCGAAATATTAACTTTCAACGAAATATCAGAAGTAAAACAAAGGTCTAAAAACATTTACAGACATCTCCGATGCCTTCACCAAACTGTGCGACCAGATTCATGACTGAAACTCTCTGCCTGAATGCAAGATCAGAGAGGTAATAGAAATACTTACGTCAGTGTTTTGAAATAGTCTTTTTAGCCGTTTCAGCCGCTAATAATGCGTTTTTCGATATCTCAGAAGATTTCCTAATAAAAGCAGAATGTTTTGGTATTGGAGGTCTTCTCTTCAAACAATTTTAAGAAACGGACTTTTAGCACAGTATTTAGTCATCGCTAGCGATTGTATGTAATGTCATAACTGAAAATTATCTCCTTAAAACAATTCAGAGACCTGTATAATTTCTGGAAAATTTTAATTTATTTTTTTTTGAAATTAATTTTTTTCAAAATCCTGGTTCTGAGTGTAGAGTCAGGATCCTTAAAATGATTATAACAAATTAATTTGTGTAAAGGTTTCATATATTTTACTTAAATTTTTTTCAATGTAGGCTTTTGTATGTGTAAAACTCTCACCACTACTTACCCTATGACAGCTCCTATACCAACAGCTTTATACCAAACTTCCTGTCAAAAGTGAACATCCATGTGAAAGCACTATAAGAAATGTAAAATTCAACAAAGGCAATTCTCTTAAGGAAGTATTGACAAATATTTCTGGCAATAACATTGCTGCACGACATCGCGAAATATTAACTTTCAACGAAATATCAGAAGTGAAACATAAGTCTAAAAACGTTTACAGACATCTCCGAGGCCTTCACCAAACTGTGCGACCAGATTCATGACTGAAACTCTCTTCGTGAGTGCAAGATCAGATAGGTAATAGAAATACTTACGTCAGTGTCTTGAAATAGTGTTTTTAGCCGTTTCAGCCGCTAATAATGCGTTTTTCAATATCTCAGAAGATTTCCTAATAAATGCAGAATGTTTTGCTATTGGAGATCTTCTCTTCGAACAAATATAATAAACGGACTTTTAGCAAAGTATTTAGTCTTCACTAGCGATTTTATATATTGTCATAACTGAAAATTATCTCCTGAGAACAATTAAGAGACCTGTAAAATTTCTGGAAAATTCTAATTTTTTTTTAATTAATTTTTTTCTAAATTCTGGGTCTGAGAGTAGGGTCAGGTTCCTTAAAATGATTATAACAAATTATTTTGTGTAAAGTTTCATTAATTGTACTTAAATTATTTTCAAAGTAGGCTTTTGTATGTGTAAAACTCTCACCACTACTTACCCTATGACAACTCATACACAACAGTTTTATACCAAACTTCCTGTCAAAAGTAAACATCCATGTGAAAAGCACTATAAAAATGTAAAATTCAACAAAGGCAATTCTCTTAAGGAAGTATTGACAAATATTTCAGTCATCAACATTGCTGCACGTCCTCGCGAAATATTAACTTTCAACGAAATATCAGAAGTGAAACAAAAGTCTAAAAACGTTTACAGACATCTCCGAGGCCTTCACCAAACTGTGCGACCAGATTCATGACTGAAACTCTCTTCGTGAGTGCAAGATCAGATAGGTAAAAGAAATATTTACGTCAGTATCTTGAAATAGTGTTTTTAGACGTTTCAGCCGCTAATAATGCGTTTTTCAATATTTTAGAAGATTTCCAAATAAAAAAAGAATGTTTTGGTATTGGAGGTCTTCTCTTCAAAAACTTTCAAGAATTGGACTTTTAGCACAGTATTTAGTCTTCACTAACGATTTTATGTCATGTCTTAACTGAAAATTTTCTCCTTAGAACAATTCAGAGACCTGTAAAATTTTTGGAAAATTTTAATTTTTTTTTTTTTAAATTAATTTTTTTCTAATTCTGGTTCTGAGAGTAGGGTCAGGTTCCTTCAAATGATTATAACAAATTAATTTGTGTAAAGGTTTCATATATTTTACTTAAATTATTTTCAATGTAGGCTTTTTTATGTGTAAAACTCTCACCACTACTTACCCTATGACAGCTCCTATACCAACAGCTTTATACCAAACTTCCTGTCAAAAGTGAACATCCATGTGAAAGCACTATAAGAAATGTAAATTCAACAAAGGCAATTCTCTTAAGGAAGTATTGACAAATATTTCTGGCATTAACATTGCTGCACGACCTCGCGAAATATTAACTTTCAACGAAATATCAGAAGTGAAACATAAGTCTAAAAACGTTTACAGACATCTCCGAGGCCTTCATCAAACTGTGCGCCCAGATTCATGACTGAAACTCTCTTCGTGAGTGCAAGATCAGATAGGTAATAGAAATACTTACGTCAGTGTCTTGAAATAGTGTTTTTAGCCGTTTCAGCCGCTAATAATGCGTTTTTCAATATCTCAGAAGATTTCCTATTAAAAGCAGAATGTATTAGTATTGGAGGTCTTCTCTTCAAACAATTTTAAGAAGCGGACTTTCAGCACAGTATTTAGTCTTCACTAACGATTTTATGTCATGTCTTAACTGAAAATTGTCTCCTGAGAAAAATTCAAAGACCTGTAAAATTTCTGGAAAATTTTAATTTATTTTTTTTTAAATTAATTCTTTTCTAAATTCTGGTTCTGAGAGTAGGGTCAGGTTCCTTCAAATGATTATAACAAATTAATTTGTGTAAATGTTTCATATATTTTACTTAAATTATTTTCAATGTAGGCTTTTTTATGTGTAAAATTCTCACCACTACTTACCCTATGACAACTTTTACACCAACAGCTTTATACCAAACTACCTGTCAAAAGTGAACATCCATGTGAAAGCACTATAAGAAATGTAATATTCAACAAAGGCAATTCTCTTGAGGAAGTATTGACAAATATTTCTGGCATTAACATTGCTGCACGACCTCGCGAAATATTAACTTTCAACGAAATATCAGAAGTAAAAGAAACGTCTAAAAACGTTCACAGCCATCTCCGATGCCTTCACCAAACTTTGCGAACAGTTTCATAGGTGAAACTCTCTTCGTGGGTGCAAGATTAGATAGGTAAAAGAAGTATATACCTCAGTGTCTTGAAATAGTCTATTTAGCCGTTTCAGCCGCTAATAATGCGTTTTTCGATATCTCAGAAGATTTCCTTATAAAAGCAGAATGTTTTGGTATTGGAGGTCTTCTCTTCAAACAATTTAAAGAAACGGACTTTTAGCACAGTATTTAGTCTTCACTAGCGATTTTTTGTAATGTCATAACTGAAAATTATCTCCTGAGAACAATTCAGAGACCTGTATAATTCCTGGAAAATTTTAATGTATTTTTTTTTAATTAATTTTTTTCTAAATTCTGGTTCTGAGAGTAGGGTCAGGATCCTTAAAATGATTATAACAAATGAATTTGTGTAAAGGTTTGATATATTTTACTTAATATTTTTTTCAATGTAGGCTTTTTTATGTGTAAAATTCTCACCACTACTTACCCTATGACAGCTCCTACACCAACAGCTTTATACCAAACTACCTGTCAAAAGTGAACTTCCATGTGAAAGCACTATAAGAAATGTAATATTCAACAATAGCAATTCTCTTGAGGAAGTATTGACAAATATTTCAGGCATTAACATTGCTGCACGTCCTCGCGAAATATTAACTTTCAACCAAATATCAGAAGTGAAACATCAGTCTAAAAACGTTTACAGACATCTCCGAGGCCTTCACCAAACTGTGCGACCAGATTCATGACTGAAACTCTCTTCGTGAGTGCAAGATCAGATAGGTAATAGAAATACTTACGTCACTGTCTTGAAATAGTGTTTTTAGCCGTTTCAGCCTCTAATAATGCGTTTTTCAATATTTTAGAAGATTTCCTAATAAAAGAAGAATGTTTTGGTATTGGAGGTCTTCTCTTCAAAGAATTTCAAGAAACGGACTTTTAGCACAGTATTTAGTCTTCACTAACGATTTTATGTCATGTCTTAACTGAAAATTTTCTCCTGAGAACAATTAAGAGATCTGTAAAATTTCTGGAAAATATTAATTTTTTTTTAATTAATTTTTTTCTAAATTCTGGGTCTGAGAGTAGGGTCAGGTTCCTTAAAATGATTATAACAAATTATTTTGTGTAAAGTTTCATTAATTTTACTTAAATTATTTTCAAAGTAGGCTTTTGTATGTGTAAAACTCTCACCACTACTAACCCTATGACAACTCATACACCAACAGCTTTATACCAAACTTCCTGTCAAAAGTGAACATCCATGTGAAAGCACTATAAGAAATGTAAAATTCAACAAAGGCAATTCTCTTAAGGAAGTATTGACAAATATTTCAGTCATTAACATTGCTGCACGTCCTCGCGAAATATTAACTTTCAACGAAATATCAGAAGTGAAACAAAAGTCTAAAAACGTTTACAGACATCTCCGAGGCCTTCACCAAACTGTGCGACCAGATTCATGACTGAAACTCTCTTCGTGAGTGCAAGATCAGATAGGTAAAAGAAATATTTACGTCAGTATCTTGAAATAGTGTTTTTAGCCGTTTCAGCCGCTAAAAATGCGTTTTTCAATATCTCAGAAGATTTCCTAATAAAAGAAGAATGTTTTGGTATTGGAGGTCTTCTCTTCAAAGAATTTCAAGAAACGGACTTTTAGCACAGTATTTAGTCTTCACTAACGATTTTATGTCATGTCTTAACTGAAAATTTTCTCCTGAGAACAATTCAGAGACCTGTAAAATTTCTGGAAAATTTTAATTTTTTTTTTAATTAATTTTTTTCTAAATTCTGGTTCTGAGAGTAGGGTCAGGTTCCCTCAAATGATTATGACAAATTAATTTGTGTAAAGGTTTCATATATTTTACTTAAATTAGTTTGAATGTAGGCCTATGTATGTGTAAAACTCTCACCACTACTTACCCTATGACAACTCATACACCAACAGCTTTATACCAAACTTCCTGTCAAAAGTGATCATCCATGTGAAAGCACTATGAGAAATGTAAAATTCAACAAAGGCAATTCTCTTAAGGAAGTATTGACAAATATTTCTGGCATTAACATTGCTGCACGTCCTCGCGAAATATTAACTTTCAACGAAATATCAGAAGTGAAACATGAGTCTAAAAACGTTTACAGACATCTCCGAGGCCTTCACCAAACTGTGCGACCAGATTCATTACTGAAACTCTCTTCCTGAATGCAAGATCAGATAGGTAATAGAAATACTTACATCAGTGTCTTGAAATAGTCTTTTTAGCCGTTTCAGCCGCTAATAATGCGTTTTTCGATATCTCAGAAGATTTCCTAATAAAAGCTGAATGTTTTGGTATTGGAGGTCTTCTCTTCAAACAATTTAAGAAACTGACTTTTAGCACAGTATTTAGTCATCGCTAGCGATTGTATGTAATGTCATAACTGAAAATTATCTCCTGAGAACAATTCAGAGACCTGTATAATTTCTGGAAAATTTTAATTTATTTTTTTTTGAAATTAATTTTTTTCAAAATCCTGGTTCTAAGAGTAGGGTCAGGATCCTTAAAATGATTATAACAAATTAATTTGTGTAAAGGTTTCATATATTTTACTTAAATTATTTTCAATGTAGGCTTTTGTATGTGTAAAACTCTCACCACAACTTACCCTATGACAGCTCCTATACCAACAGCTTTATACCAAACTTCCGGTCAAAAGTGAACATCCATGTGAAAGCACTATAAGAAATGTAAAATTCAACAAAGGCAATTCTCTTAAGGAAGTATTGACAAATATTTCTGGCATTAACATTGCTGCACGACCTCGCGAATTATTAACTTTCAACGAAATATCAGAAGTGAAACATAAGTCTAAAAACGTTTACAGACATCTCCGAGGCCTTCACCAAACTGTGCGACCAGATTCATGACTGAAACTCTCTTCGTGAGTGCAAGATCAGATAGGTAATAGAAATACTTACGTCAGTGTCTTGAAATAGTGTTTTTAGCCGTTTCAGCCGCTAATAATGCGTTTTTCAATATCTCAGAAGATTTCCTATTAAAAGCAGAATGTATTGGTATTGGAGGTCTTCTCTTCAAACAATTTTAAGAAACGGACTTTTAGCACAGTATTTAGTCTTCACTAACGATTTTATGTCAAGTCTTAACTGAAAATTGTCTCCTGAGAACAATTCAAAGGCCTGTAAAATTTCTCGAAAAGTTTAATTTATTTTTTTTTAAATTAATTTTTTTCTAAATTCTGGTTCTGAGAGTAGGGTCAGGTTCCTTCAAATGATTATAACAAATTAATTTGTGTAAAGGTTTCATATATTTTACTTAAATTATTTTCAATGTAGGCTTTTGTATGTGTAAAACTCTCACCACTACTTACACTATGACAACTTTTACACCAACAGCTTTATACCAAACTACCTGTCAAAAGTGAACATCCATGTGAAAGCACTATAAGAAATGTAATATTCAACAAAGGCAATTCTCTTGAGGAAGTATTGACAAATATTTCTGGCATTAACATTGCTGCACGACCTCGCGAAATATTAACTTTCAACGAAATATCAGAAGTAAAGGAAACGTCTAAAAACGTTCACAGCCATCTCCGATGCCTTCACCAAACTTTGCGAACAGTTTCGTAGGTGAAACTCTCTTCCTGGGTGCAAGATTAGATAGGTAAAAGAAGTATATACCTCAGTGTCTTGAAATAGTCTTGTTAGCCGTATCAGCCGCCAATAATGCGTTTTTCGATATCTCGGAAGATTTCCTAATAAAAGCAGAATGTTTTGGTAATGGAGGTCTTCTCTTCAAACAATTTTAAGAAACGGACTTCTAGCACAGTATTTAGTCTTCTCTAGCGATTTTTTGTAATGTCATAACTGAAAATTATCTCGTGAGAACAATTCAGAGACCTGTATAATTTCTGGAAAATTTTAATTTATTTTTTTTTTAAATTAATTTTTTTCTAAATTCTGGTTCTGAGAGTAGGGTCAGGATCCTTAAAATGATTATAACAAATTAATTTGTGTAAAGGTTTCATATATTTTACTTAAAATTTTTTCAATGTAGGCTTTTGTATGTGTAAAACTCTAACCACTACTTATCCTATGACAGCTCCTACACCAACAGCTTTATACCAAACTACCTGTCAAAAGTTAACTTCCATGTGAAAGCACTATAAGAAATGTAATATTCAACAATAGCAATTCTCTTGAGGAAGTATTGACAAATATTTCAGGCATTAACATTGCTGCACGTCCTCGCGAAATATTAACTTTCAACGAAATATCAGAAGTGAAACATGAGTCTAAAAACTTTTACAGACATCTCCGAGGCCTTCACCAAACTGTGCGACCAGATTCATGACTGAAACTCTCTTCGTGTGTGCAAGATCAGATAGGTAATAGAAATACTTACGTCAGTGTCTTGAAATAGTGTTTTTAGCCGTTTCAGCCGCTAATAATGCGTTTTTTAATATCTCAGAAGATTTCCTAATAAATGCAGAATGTTTTGCTATTGGAGATCTTCTCTTCGAACAAATATAATAAACGGACTTTTAGCAAAGTATTTAGTCTTCACTAGCGATTTTATATAATGTCATAACTGAAAATTATCTCCTCAGAACAATTAAGAGACCTGTAAAATTTCTGGAAAATTTTAATTTTTTTTTAATTAATTTTTTTCTAAATTCTGGGTCTGAGAGTAGGGTCAGGTTCCTTAAAATGATTATAACAAATTATTTTGTGTAAAGTTTCATTAATTTTACTTAAATTATTTTCAAAGTAGGCTTTTGTATGTGTAAAACTCTCACCACTACTTACCCTATGACAACTCATACACCAACAGCTTTATACCAAACTTCCCGTCAAAAGTGAACATCCACGTGAAAGCAATATGAGAAATGTAAAATTCAACAAAGGCAATTCTCTTGAGGAAGTATTGACAAATATTTCTGGCATTAACATTGCTGCACGACCTCGCAAAATATTAACTTTAAACGAAATATCAGAAGTAAAAGAAACGTCTAAAAACGTTCACAGACTTCTCCGATGCCTTCACCAAACTTTGCGGCCAGTTTCATAAGTGAAACTCTCTTCGTAGGTGCAAGATTAGATAGGTAAAAGAAGTATATACCTCAGTGTCTTGAAATAGTGTTTTTAGCCGTTTCAGCCGCTAATAATGCGTTTTTCGATATCTCAGAAGATTTCCTAATAAAAGCAGAATGTTTTGGTATTGGAGGTCTTCTCTTCAAACAATTTTAAGAAACGGACTTTTAGCACAGTATTTAGTCATCACTAGCGATTGTATGTAATGTCATAACTGAAAATTATCTCCTGAGAACAATTCAGAGATCTGTATAATTTCAGGAAAATTTTAATTTTTTTTTTTTTTTAAATTAATTTTTTTCTAAATCCTGGTTCTGAGAGTAGGGTCAGGATCCTTAAAATGATTATAACAAATTAATTTGTGTAAAGGTTTCATATATTTTACTTAAATTTTTTTCAATGTAGGCTTTTGTATGTGTAAAACTCTCACCACTACTTACCCTATGACAGCTCCTATACCAACAGCTTTATACCAAACTTCCTGTCAAAAGTGAACATCCATGTGAAAGCACTATAAGAAATGTAAAATTCAACAAAGGCAATTCTCTTAAGAAAGTGTTGACAAATATTTCTGGCATTAACATTGCTGCACGACCTCGCGAAATATTAACTTTCAACGAAAAATCAGAAGTGAAACATAAGTCTAAAAACGTTTACAGACATCTCCGAGGCCTTCACCAAACTGTGCGACCAGATTCATGACTGAAACTCTCTTCGTGAGTGCAAGATCAGATAG
>JAHLJT010000631.1:149302441-149323133 GCA_031308135.1 Acheta domesticus
AACATTTTTTTTTTTTAATTTATTTATTTTAGGTCGCTTTTAAACTGCTCGGGTCATAAGCGACCACAGTAATACACAAGTACACTAGTCAGATATTTAGATACATAAATTACATAGAAGCAATACATGCAATACATTACATACTTGACACAATAATGCAACCTCATATGAACCAGTTGTTAACTGTTTGAATCAATGTAAAGATCCATTGTATCCCTAGGAAATTAATACTCAATTTCAGAATCCATATTAGCTTATTAATTCAGTTTATGTTACTGGAAAGTACAATAAAATTTAAAGGAAAAATTTAAATTTAGATTACATAACTTTCATGTTTTTAAATAGATCCCTAAGTTACTATTAATTCCCAGTACAATGCTCTAATTTGTACTTCTGTGGGTTTAAGTGGTCATTTCATCTATCAATTTGCCCGTTGGACAGAATTATACATAGAGGTATTTATATTCAGTACACAGAATAGCAAATGTTATTTACAATATGTCAAAGTACATATACATATACTTACATATACATATATACAGATACATACATATAATAAACATATACATACATATACATTCACATTCAACACATACACATATATATATTCATATCCACAATTTAGTAAATAAGCCCCTTACTTGGTATCCCATTCATTTCACTATGCGGTTCTATATTAGTTTGTCAAATTCCGTTACTTTTAAATATTTGATAATTTGATCACACTTCTCTATGGTATTAAGAAGGTCTAATAAATTGCCATTGATTTTCATTGCTGCTCTTTGAGTGTTGGTTTCTGGGCATTCAAGTAGCAGATGTGGGGAAGAAATTCTAGCTCCACACTTAGGACATTGTTCTGGATCGGATTTTTTAATAAGATGTCCATGACTGGCTTTGAAATGACCTATTCTGAGTCTGGTGATAGTAACCTGATTATTCCTGTTAACCAACTTATGTGGAAATGGAGATTCATTTATTGATCTCCTAACGAGATGCAGTTTAGATGTTATGTTCTTCCATTGTGTGTCCCAGTATTTAACTATTTGAGATTTAAAAAGCTTTTTAATATCTTCATATGAACCATAAGCATTATTGTCAATATTTGGTAATTTTGTTGCTCTTTTTGCGGCTTCATCTGCTTTTTCATTACCTATAATGCCTTTGTGGGAAGGAATCCAGGTAAGAACTATTTGATTTCCTGCCTCATGGTGATCATACAGTAGTTTTTGTATTTTTTGTATATAGATATTCTTTGTATATCTATTATTTATACCTGTCAAAAGTGAACATTCATGTGAAAGCACTATAAGAAACGTAATATTCAACACAGGCAATTCTCTTTAGGACGTGTTGGCAAATATTTCTGGCTGTAATATTGCTGCACGATCTCGCGAAATATTAACTTTCAACGAAGTATCAGAAGTAAAAGTTACGTCTAAAAACGTTTACAGCCATCTCCGATGCCTTCACCAAAACTGAGCGGCCAGATTCATGACTGAAACTCTCTTCGTGGGTGCAAGATCAGATAGGTAAAATAAGTATTGAACTCAGTGTCTTGGATTAGTGTTTTTAGCCGTTGCAGCAGCTAATAATGCGTTTTACGATATTTCAGAATATTTCCTAATAAATGCAGAATGTTTTGCTATTGGATATCTTCTCTTCGAACAATTATAATAAACGGACTTTAACAAAGTAGTTAGTCTTCACTGGCGGTTTTATGTAATGTCATAACAGAAAATATTCTCCTGAGAACAATTCAGAGACCTGTAAAATTTCTGGAAAATTTAAATTTTTTTTTTTTTTTGAAATTATTTTTTGCTAAATTCTGGTTCTACGAGTAGGGTCAGGATCCTTAAAATGATTATAACAAATTAATTTGTGTAAAGGTTTCATATATTTTACTTAAATTTTTTTCAATGTAGGCTTTTGTATGTGTAAAACTCTCACCACTACTTACCCTATGACAGCTCCTATACCAACAGCTTTATACCAAACTTCCTGTCAAAAGTGAACATCCATGTGAAAGCACTATAAGAAATGTAATATTCAACAAAAGCAATTCTCTTGAGGATGTATTGACAAATATTTCTGGCATTAACATTGATGAACGACCTCGCGAAATATTAACTTTCAACGAAATATCAGAAGTAAAAGAAACGTCTAATAACGTTTACAGACATTTCCGACGCCTTCAACAAACTGTGCGACCAGTTTCATGACTGAAACTCTCTTCGTGAGTGCAAGATCAGATAGGTAAAAGAAGTATTGACCTCAATGTCTTAAAATAGTGTTTTTAGCCGTTTTAGCATCTAATAATGCGTTTTTCGATATATCAGAAATTTTCCTAATAAATGCAAAATGTTTTGCTTTTGGAGATCTTCTCTTAGAACAACTATAATAACCGGACTTTTAGCAAAGTATTTAGTCTTCACTAGCGATTTTATGTTTTGTCATAAGTGAAAATATTCTCCTAAGATCAATTAAGAGACCTGTAAAATTTCTGGAAAATTTAAATTTTTTTTTTTGAAATTTTTTTTTCTAAATTCTGGTTCTGAGAGTAGGGTCAGGATCCTTAAAATGATTATAACAAATTAATTTGTGTAAAGGTTTCATATATTTTACTTAAATTATTTTCAATGTAGTCTTTTGTATGTGTAAAACTCTCACCACCACTTACCCTATGATATCTCCTACATTAACGGTTTATACCAAACTATCTGATAAAGTGATCATTCATGTGAAAGCACTAAAAGAAATGTAATATTCAACAAAGGCAATTCTCTTGAGGAAGTATTGACATATATTTCTGGCTTTAATATTGCAGCACGAACTCGCGAAATATTAACCTTCAACGAAATATCAGAAGTAAAAGAAACGTCTAAAGACGTTTACAGACATCTCCGATGCCTTCACCAAACTGTGCGGTCAGTTTCATGAGTGAAACTCTCTTCGTGGGTGCAAGATCAGATAGGTAATAGAAGTATTAAACTCAGTGTCTTGAAATAGTGTTTTTAGCCGTTTCAGCAGCTAATAATGCGTTTTTCGATATCTCAGAAGATTTCTTAATAAATGCAGAATGTTTTGCTATTGGAGATCATCTCTTCGAACAATTATAATAAACGGACTTTTAACAAAGTATTTAGTCTTAAATAACGATTATATGTATTGTCATAAGTGGAAAGTTTCTCCTATGAACAATTCAGAGACCACTAAAATTTCTGGAAAATTTAAATTTATTTTTTTTTGAAATTATTTTTTTTCTAAATTCTGGTTCTGAGAGTAGGGTCAGGATCCTTAAAATGATTATGACAAAAATATTTGTGTAAAGGTCTCATATATTTTACTTAAATTATTTTGAATGTAGGCTTTTGTATGAGTAAAACTCACACCACCACTTACCCCATGACAACTCCTACATTAAGAGATTTATAACAAAGTACATCTTAAAATGAACATTCATGTGAAAGCATTATAATAAATGTTATATTCTACAAAGGCAATTCTCTTGAGGAAGTATTGACAAATATTTCTGACTTTAACAATGCTGCACGACCACCCGAAATATTAACTTTCAACGAAATATCAGAAGTAAAACAAATTATCTAAAAACGTTTACAGACATCTCCGATGCCTTCACCAAACTGTGCGGCCAGTTTCATGAGTGAAACTCTCTTCGTGGGTGCAAGATCAGATAGGTAAAAGCAGTATTGAATTCAGTGTCTTGAAATAGTGTTTTTAGCTGTTTCAGCCGCTAATAATGCGTTTTTCGATATCTCAGAAGATTTCCTAATAAATGCAGATCGTTTTGCTATAGGAGATCCTCTCTTCGAACAATTATGTTAAACGGACCTTTAGCAAAGTATTTAGTCTTCACTAGCGATTTTAAGTAATGTAATAACTGAAAATTTTCTCCTGAGAAACAATTCAGAGACCTGTAAAATTTCTGAAAGGTTTAAATTTATTTTTCTTTTAAATAATTTTTTTTCTAAATTCTGATTCTGAGAGCAGGGTCCGAATCCTTAAAATGTTTATAACAAATTAATTTGTGTAAAGGTTTCATATATTTTACTAGAATTATTTTCAATCTAGGCTTTTGTATGTGTAAAACTCTCACCACTACTTACCCTATGACTACTCCTTCACCAACAGCTTTATACCAAACTATCTGACAAAAGTGATCATTCATGTGAAAGCACTATGGGAAAAGTAATATTTAACAAAGGCAATTCTCTTGAGGAAGTGTTGGCAAATATTTCTGGCATTAACTTTGCTGCACGAACTCCCGAAATATTAACTTTCAACGAAATATTAGAAGTAAAACAAATGTCTAAAAACATTTACAGACTTCTCCGATGCCTCCACCAAACTGTGCGGCCAGTTTCATGAGTGAAACTCTCTTCGTGAGTGCAAGATCAGATTGGTAATAGAAGTATTGAACTCAGTGTCTTCAAATAGTGTTTTAAGCCGTTTCAGCAGCTAATAATGCGTTTTTCGATATCTCAGAAGATTTCCTAATAAATGCAGAATGTTTTGCTATTGGAGATCTTCTCTTCGAACAATTATAATAAACGGACTTTTAGCAAAGTATTTAGTCTTTACTAGCGATTTTAAGTAATGTAATAACTGAAAATTTTCTCCTGAAAACAATTCAGAGACCTGTAAAATTTCTGGAAAATTTAAATTTATTTTTATTTTTGAAATTTTTTTTTCTAAATTCTGGTTCTGAGAGTAAGGTCAAGATCCTTAAAATGATTATGACAAATTAATTTGTGTAAAAGTTTCATATATTTTACTTAAATTATTTTCAATGTAGGCTTTTGTATGCGTAAAACTCTCACCACTACTTACCCTATGACTACTCCTACACCAACAGCTTTATACCAAACTTTCTGACAAAAGTGATCATTCATGTGAAAGCACTATAAGAAATGTAATATTCAACAAAGGCACTTCTCTTGAGGAAGTATTGACAAATATTTCTGGCATTAACATTGCTGCACGACCTCGCGAAATATTAACCTTAAACGAAATATCAGAAGTAAAAGATACGTCTAAAAACGCTTACAGACATCTCCGAAGCCTTCACCAAACTGTGCGGCCAGTTTCATGAGTGAAACTCTCTTCGTCGGTGCAAGATCAGATAGGTAAAAGAAGTATTGAACTCAGTGTCTTGAAATAGTGTTTTTAGCCGTTTCAGCAGCTAATAATGCGTTTTTTCGATATCTCAGAAGATTTCGTAATAAATGCAGAATGTTTTGCTATTAGAGATCTTCTCTTCGAACAATTGTAATAAACGGACTTTTAGCAAAGTATTTAGTCTTCACTAGCGATTTTAAGTAATGAAATAATTGAAAATTTTGTCCTGAAAACAATTCAGAGACCTGTAAAATTTCTGGAAAATTTAAATTTATTTTTATTTTTGAAATAATTTTTTTTCTAAATTCTGGTTCTGAGAGTAAGGTCAGGATCCTTAATATGATTATGACAAATTTATTTGTCTAAAGGTTTCATATATTTTACTTAAATTATTTTCAAAGTAGGCTTTGGTATGTGTAAAACTCTCACCATTACTTACCCAATGACTACTTCTACACCAACAGCTTTATATCAAACTTCCCGTCAAAAATTGAACATCCATGTGAAAGCACTATAAGAAACGTAATATTCAACAATGGCAATTCTCTTGAGGAAGTGTTGGCACATATTTCTGGCATTAACATTGATGCACGACCTTGCGGAATATTAACTTTCAACGAAATAACAGAAGTAAAACAAATGTCTAAAAACTTTTACAGACATCTCCGATGCCTTCACCAAACTGTTCGGCCAGTTTCATGAGTGAAACTCTCTTCGTCGGTGCAAGATCAGATAGGTAAAGAAGTATTGAACTCAGTGTCTTCAAATAGTGTTTTTAGCCGTTTCATCCGCAATTAATGCGTCTTTCGATATCTCAGAAGATTTCCTAATAAATGCAGAATGTTTTGCTATTGGAGATCTTCTCTTCGAACAATTATAATAAACGGACTTTTAGCAAAGTATTTAGCTTTCACTAGCGATTTTAAGTAATGTAATAACTGAAAAATTTCACCTGAGAACAATTCAGAGGCCTGTAAAATTTCTGGAAAATTTAAATCTTTTTTTTTTAATTATTTTTTTTTCTAAATTCTGGTTCTAAAAGTAGGGTCAGGATCCTTAAAAGGATTATAACAAATTAATTTGTGTAAAGGTTTCATATATTTTTCTTCAATTACTTTCAATGTAGGGTTTTGTATGTGTAAAACTCTCACCACTACTTACGCTATGACAACTCCTACATTAAGAGATTTATACCAAACTACCTCTTAAAAGTGAACATTCATGTGAAAGCACTATATGAAATGTAATATTCAACAAAGGCAATTCTCTTGAGGAAGTGTTGGCAAATATTTCTGGCATTAACATTGCTGCACGAACTCGCGAAATATTAACTTTCAACGAAATATCAGATGGAAAACAAATGTCTAAAAACGTTTACAGACATCTCCGATGCCTTCACCAAACTGTGCGGCCAGTTTCATGAGTGAAACTCTCTTCGTCGGTGCAAGATCAGATAGGTAAAAGAAGTATTGAACTCAGTGTCTTCAAATAGTGTTTTTAGCCGTTTCTGCCGCTAATAATGCGTTTTTCGATATCTCAGAAGATTTCCAAATAAATGCAGAATGTTTTGCTTTTGGAGATCTTCTTTTCGAACAATTATAATAAACGGACTTTTAGCAAAGTATTTAGCTTTCACTAGCGATTTTAAGTAATGTAATAACTGAAAAATTTCTCCTGAAAACAATTCAGAGACCTGGAAAATTTAAATTTATTTTTTTTTTGAATTTATATTTTTTTTATTTGTGGTTCTGAGAGTAAGTTCAGGATCCTTAAAATGATTATGACAAATTAATTTGTGTAAAGGTTTCATATATTTTACTCAATTACTTTCAATGTAGGCTTTTGTATGTGTAAAACTCTCACCACTACTTACCCCATGACAACTCCTACATTAAGAGATTTATACCAAACTACCTCTTAAAAAAAAAAAAAAAAATTCTGGAAAATTTAAATTAATTTTTTTTGAAATTTCTTTTTTTTAAATTCTGGTTCTGAAAATTCTGGATCCTTAAAATGATTAAATCGTCTAAAGAAACGTCTAAAGACGTTTACAGACATCTCCGATGCCTTCACCAAACTGTGCGGCCAGTTTCATGAGTGAAACTATCTTCGTGGGTGCAAGATTAAGTAGGTAAATGAAGTATTTACGTCAGTGTCTTCAAATAGTGTTTTTAGCCGATTCAGCCGCTAATAATGCGTTTTTCGATATCTCAGAAGTTTTCTTAATAAATGCACAATGTTTTGGTATTGGAAATCTTCTCTTCGAACAATTATTGTAAACGGACTTTTAGGAAAGTATTTAGGCTTCACTAGCGCTTTTATCAATGTCATAACTGAAAATTTTCTCCTGAGAACAAATCAGAAACCTGTTAAATTTCAGGTAAAATTAAATTAATATTTTTAAGAAATTGTTTTTGTTTCGAAATTCAGGCTCTAAAAGTGGTTTCAGGATCTTTCAAAATGGTTATGACAAAGGAATATGTGTATAGGATTGAAATATTTTACTTGAAATTTATTTCTATGCAGGCTTTTATAGGTGTAAAACTCTTAATGCAAAGTTTCTTAAGACTACAGTTACACCAACTGCTTTATACCAAACTACCTGTCAAAAGTGAACATCCATGTGATAGCACTATAAGAAAAATAAATTCAACAAAGACAATTCTTTTGAGGAAGTGTGTGACGAATGTTTCTGGAATCAATAATGGCGCACGATCTCGAGAAATTTTAACGTTCATCGAAAGATCAGAACACGTAGAGGAAATGTCTAAAAAAGTTTACAGACAACTCTGATGCCTGCACCTATATATGCACCCAGGTTCATGAGTGGAACTCTGTTCGTTAGTTCAAGATCAGATTGGTAAAAGAAGTATTTATCTTAGTTTTCTTGAAATAGTGTTTTTAGCCGTTTCAGCAACTAATAATGCGTTTTTCGTTATCTCAGAAGTTTTCTTATGCACAAAGCTTTGGTGTTGGAAATCTTCTCTTCGAACAATCATTGTAAACGGACTTTTAGCAAAGTATTTAGGCGTCACTAGCGATTTTATCTAATGTCATGATAAAAAATTTTCTCCTGATAATAATCGCAGAAAACTGTAAAAATTCTGGAAAAAAAAAATTTAATAAAATTGTGTTTATTTCTAATGTCAAGCCCTGAATATGGGTTTAGGATCTGACAAAATGTTTATAAGAAATTAATTTATTTTAAGGGTCTTAAAATTAAACTTATAAATATTTTTTATGTAGGCTTTTGTAGGTATTAAATTCTTTATACAAAGTACCCAATGTCTACTCATACACCAACTGCGTTGTTACAAACTACGTGTCACGACTGAACATCGGCCTGAAACCACTATTGTAATTAATGTTTACCAACACGTACAGTAGAAAGACTCTTACCCAAACATACACGTTCTGTATCCCGTGGTGAATGATGATTAAGGCGCGCTATGTAGCGCGCATCAGTGCGTATTCATGTGGCTGCGCGACCCGGGAAAATTAGTTCTCGGTCACATTTTGGCGGAGGAATACCACAGCAGAAAGAAGCGCAAGCACAGGTGGCGGGTAGCGGGCAAGTGAAGGTAGAGCAAGCGAGTAACGTCGTTGTAGGTATTGTGGTAACTCTGTACAATTTTCTTTACGACCGGCAGTGTCCCTGGATGTTCCCGGTTTACTGTTTCTGGGTAACGGCTGAATGAAGACTCCGCTTTGTTTCTGGTTCGCTGTCGTGAAATGAGGCTGGACGTCGCTTGTTTCTGGTACGGTGTGGTGAAACCACACGAACCACACTCGCTCCGTGACCACGCCGCATTACAGCGTGTAGTAAGGGCACGCGCTCGTTCCCGGCCGCCGGCTTTCGGATCTGCACTTTTACCCCGCCTGGCTGGCCTTGCGCTGTACAGACGCAGCTACATATCGCCGAGGCCACGCCGCCGTTTGCTCTGGCTACTCTAATAACGCCGCCACGCAGGGATTTTCGGGTACGGTTTCTGCCTTCACACTTCGCCTGATAGCTTTGTCGTCACAGTGGCAAACACCTTTGGAAGCAACATCGCCTATTCCATAACGATACTTGTAAACGGCTGCAAAACGCCGGGTTTTCCAAGTGTATTTTAGGTGGTAAAATGAACTGTTGTTTTAAAAAGTTCGTTTCGTTCTGATACACAACTAATCTGTTACACCAACTAATTTATCGAATGTCATGGTTGGATATTATCTTGTGTGAGCAATCATTTACACCTTTACAAAATTTAAAAAAATTTTATTTAATTTTGTTAAAAATTGTGTTACCTAGCGCTTATATCTGATGTCATGACTGAAAATTTCCTCCCGAGAACAGTTCTTTCAAAACGGTTATGACAAACGAATTTGTGTAATGGATTGAAATATTTTATTTGAAATTTATTTATATGCAGGCTTTTGTAGGTGTAAAACTCTTAATGCAAAGTTTCTTAAGACTACAGTTACACCAACTGCTTTATACCAAACTACCTGTCAAAAGTGAACATCCATGTAAAAGAACTATAAGAAACGTAAAATTCAACAATGACTATTTTCCTGAGAAAATGGTGCACGATCTCGCAAAGTTTCACCGTTAATCAATATATCAGAACACGTATGAGAAATAAAAAAAATTTACACACAACTCTGATGCCTGCACCTATCTATGAATACAGTTTCATGAGTGGAACTCTCTTCGTGGGTGCAAGATCTCATTAGTAAAAGAAGTATTTAACTCAGTTTTCTTGAAATAGTGTTTTGGTTTCAGCAGCTAATAATGCGTTTTTTGATATCGCAAAAATTTTCTTAATAAATGCGCAATGTTTTGGTATTGGAAATCTTTTCTTCGAACAATCATTGTAAACGGACTATTAGCAAAGTATTTAGGCTTCACTAGCGCTTTTATCTAATGTCTTGACTGAAAATTTTCTCCTGAGAACAATCCAGAAACCTGTAAATATTCTGGAAAAGTTAAATTAATTTTTTTAGAAATTGTTTTTGTTTCTAAATTCAGGCTCTAAAAGTGGATTCAGTATCTTTCAAAATGGTTATGACAAATGAATTTGTTTATAGGATTGAAATATTTTACTTGAAATTTAGTTCTATGCCGGCTTTTATAGGAGTAAAACTCTTAATGCAAATTTTCCTATGACTACCCTTACCGCAACTGCTTTATACCAAACTACCTGTCAAAAGTGAACATCCATGTGAAAGCACTATAAGAAACGTAAAATTCAACAAAGACAATTCTCTTGAGGAAATGTCTGACGAATGTTTCTGGAATCAACAATGGTGCACGACCTTGAGAAGTTATAACTTTTATAGATATCTCAGAACTTATAAGAAATGTCTAAAAAGGTTTACAGAAAACACTAATGCCTGCACCTGTTTATGCATTCAGTTTCACAAGTGGAAATCTCTTCATTAGTGCAAGATCACATTAGTAACAGAAGTATATAACTCAGTTTCCTTGAAATAGTGTTTTTAGCGGTTTCAGCTGCTAATAATGCGTTTTTCGATATCTCAGAAGTTTATTTTTTATTGAAATTATTTTTTCTCTAAATTCTGGTTCTGAGAGAAGGGTCAGGATCCTTAAAATGAATATAACAAATTAATTTGTGTAAAGGTTTCATATATTTTACTTAAATTATTTTCAATGTAGGCTTTTGTATGTGTAAAACTCTCACCACTACTTACCTTATGACTACTCATACATCAACAGCTTTATACAAGACTACATGTCAAAAGTGAGCATCCATGTGAAAGCACTATAAGAAACGTAATATTCAACAAAAGCAATTCTCTTGAGGAATGTTGACCAATATTTCTGGCATTAACATTGCTGCATGACCTCGCGAAATATTAACATTCAACGAAATATCAGAAGTAAAAGAAATGTATAAAAACGTTTACAGAAATCTCCGATGCCTTCACCAAACTGTGCGACCAGTTTAATGACTGAAACTCTCTTCGTGAGTGCAAAATCAGATAGGTAAAAGAAGTATTTACCTCAGTTTAACCCATTTGGACCCAATGTCATATACATAGGACGGTTGTAGTGCTTCATTTATTTCGTTATAACGAACATGTGAAGACATCTGGTGGCGATTTTGTTGCACTAATTGTGACATATAGGTTGGGGTAACTTTATGAAAACATTACATCCTCTTATATTGTGTTTGATTCCGAGATTTGGAGCTCTCGAATTGACTGAAGTTCAATTTTGACGCTATGTCGCAGAGTAAGTGAACAACTATTTCATTTTCTCTTTTTGTAGAAGTTAGTATTCATTTTCCCGCTAATGCATGTTTCTCAAAGGATGTGGGTATGAGTTTGTAAAGTTATTTTTATTTTTAAAAAAATATATTGTTTACAAATACTTGTTGAATTCCCGTGTCCTCTCCATAGGACATTGGGCACATATGTAGTATTCACTCCATTCCGTATTCTGAAGTAGTCAAGATGTACATTTTCGTAGTGAGGTTATGTTCGTTTGTTTACATTGTTTTACACGATTTTGATTTACTTTGTCTGTTCATTTAGGACAATATTTTCGCACAACTGCCGAAATTACTGAATATTTAGAAGAATTAGATGATTCAGAGTTTGCAGATCATGTGGTCAACGATAAAGTTGATATTTCCTTGAACATTATTCCACCAGAAGCTGATGCAGTTAGTGATAATGAACATGTTGATGATGAAGTAATTTGCGGTGAATCGGAGTCAAATGGTCTGAAAACGGATGTGGCTGGTACAATTGAGATAATTGGACCCGACGAAGATTTTGACGATCAAATATTGCCTCATTCATCACAATGCACTGAATCTATAGGCAATAAAGAGAAAGTGGAACAGAAAGTTCGGTATTTTCCTAAATGGAAGAAGGTTATTGCTAACAGTAAAAATATTGTAAAAAAACCAAATAAGGTATCACCTGAAAAAATGGAAAATATCAAATAAGATCTTGCTGGCAAAACTATTCCTGAGATATTTTTGTCTATGCTCGATCCTCTCTTAGATCACATTTTAGAACAGACGATCCTTTACAGTACACAGAAAAATGACCACAGTTTTTCTTTGTCCAAAGGAGATTTACTGAATTTTATTGGAATTTTCTTGTTCAGTGACTATCACATTTTACCGAGAGAAAGGATGTATTGGGATCGTTCACCAGACTGTCATATAGATATTGTATCCAATTGTATGTCAAGGAACAGATTTTAAATGATAAAGAAATTTATACATTTTAATGATAATGCTAATATTGACAAATCAGATAGGTATTATAAAGTTTCTCTTTATGATATTACTAATCAGCAGCTTCTCAAATATGATGTCTTCAGTAAATATCTTTCAATTGATGAAAGAATGGTCAAATATTTTGGACGGCATTCACTAAAACAATATATGAGAGGTAAGCCAGTAAAATTTGGCTACAAACTCTGGATGCTGTGCAGTTTTGATGGGTATCCTTTTCGCATAATACCTTACCAGGGTCAGTTAGAGAAAAAGAATACACCTTCGTCCACTAGAGTTGTTGAATCTCTCTTAGAATGTGTTCGTAATCCAGATGAACATGCCATATACATGGACAACTTTTTCTCCTCATATGAACTTTTTGTGACATTGATAGAGAAGGGATTCTTTGCCACAGGAACAGTGAGAGAGAATAGAGTGGAAATACCCCTTACAGTCTTCAACATCAATGAATAAAGAAAAACGAGGCACAATGGATAAATGTTTTGATGTAAAACATGAAATCGGAATTGTAAGGAGTCATGATAATAGAGTTGTGACCGTCGTCACAAATTTTGAATCACTTGATGCAAAAGAGGAAATTGAAAGAAGATCCAAGGGTTCCAGGAAAAATATTCCAATACCAGCGTGCATCAAATCCCAGAACAAATACAAAAATGGAGTAGATCTTTTCGACTCTCTCATATCTGCCTATGTAACTAAAATCAATGGGAAGAAATGGTATTTCTCGTTGTTTACAAATGTTTTGAACACAATGGTGGTTGCATGCCGGAAGTTGTACAAATTTGCAGAACTTGGGAAACATGATCAACTGATGTTCCGAAGGGAGTAAGTTTTATAAGATACGTACAATTAATTTGAACTATATTTAAGACAATCTTAAATATTCTAAATTTACAGGTTAGCTACGTTCCTTCTTGCAACAAATGTCAATGAAAAGCCTAAAACAGGACCTCAGGTGAAGAAGTTAAAAGTTCTCGCTACGATAATATAAGGCATTTAATTATAAAAAATCCCTCTGGAAGACAATTAAGGTGTGGTTATTGCCATAACTGCAAGCCCAAAACAATGTGCATCAAATGTAACAGAGGATTGTGCTCAAAATGCATTGAGCCATACCATAAGGAATAGTAGAAATAAAAATCTGAAAATTATACATTTAATCCCAATGTCCTATGTATAGGACAGGTATTATTTCAAGACCTAAATATGATATTTCCTCAAATCTTTCAAAAATGTAATCAGGGTACTCATCTGAATCACATATATCATGCACATCACAAAAAATTACGTATTACTAATTACGGGGCCAAATGGGTTAAAATAGTGTTTTTAGCCATTTCAGACGCTAATAGTGCGTTTTCCGATATCTCAGATGATTTCCTAATAAATGCAGAATGTTTTGGTATTGGAGGTCTTCTCTTCAATTTTAAGAAACGTACTTTTAGCAAAGTATTTAGTCTTCACTAACGATTCTATGTCATGTCATAACTGAAAATTTTCTCCTGAGAACAATTCAGAGACCTGTAAAATTTCTGGAAAATTTTAATTTATTTTTTTTTGAAATTTTTTTTTTCTAAATTCTGGTTCTGAAAATTCTGGATCCTTTAATTGATTAAATGTAATAATATATGAAATAAATAAATATGTAATAATATATAATATAAATATGTTTTTCGATATCTCAGAAGATATCATAAAAAATGCAGAATTTTTGCTATTGGAGATCTTCTCTTCAAACAATTATAATAAATGGACTTTTAGCAAAGTATTTAGTCCTCACTAGCGATTTTATGTAATGTAATACCTGAAAATTTTCTCCTGAAAACAATTCAGAGTCCTGTAAAATTTCTGGAAAATTTAAATTTATTTTTTTTGAAATTATTTTTTTTTCTAAATTATGGTTCTGAGAGTAAGGTCAGGATCCTTAAAATGATTATGACAAATTAATTTGTGTAAAGGTTTCATATATTTTACTTAAATTATTTTCAATATAGGCTTTTGTATGTGTAAAACTCTCACCACTACTTACCCTATGACTATTCCTACACCAACAGCTTTATACAAAACTTCCCGTCAAAAGTGAACATCCATGTGAATGCACTATAAGAAACGTATTATTCAACAATGGCAATTCACTTGAGGAACTGTTGGCAAATATTTCTAGCATTAACATTGGTGCACGACCTTGCGAAATATTAACTTTCAACGAAATATCAGAAGTAAAACAAATGTCTAAAAACTTTTACAGACATCTCCGATGCCTTAACCGAACTGTGCGACCAGATTCATGACTGATACTCTCTTCGTGAGTGCAAGATCAGATTGGTAAAAGAAGTATTGTACTCATTGTTTTCAAATCATTTTCTTTTTAGCCGTTTCAGCCGCTAATAATGCGTTTTTTCGATATCTCAGAAGATTTCCTAATAAATGCAGAAGGTTTTGCTATTGGAGATCTTCTCTTCGAACAATTATAATAAACGGACTTTTAGCAAAGTATTTAGTCTTCACTAGCGATTTTAAGTAATGTAATAACTGACAATTTTCTCCTGAAAGCAATTCAGAGACCTGTAAAATTTCTGGAAAATTTAAATTAAATTTTTTTCGAAATTATTTTTTTTCTAAATTCTGATTCTGAGAGCAGGGTCAGGATCCTTAAAATGATTATAACAAATTATTTTTTGTGTAAAAGTTTCATATATTTTACTTAAATTATTTTCAATGTAGGCTTTTGTATGTGTAAAACTCTCACCACTACCAAACTATCTGACAAAAGTGATCATTCATGTGAAAGCACTAAAAGAAAAGTAATATTCAACAAAGGCAATTCTCTTGATGAAGTATTGACATATATTTCTGGCATTAATATTGCTGCACGACCTTGCGAAATATTAACTTTCAACGAAATATCAGAAGTAAAAAAATTGTCTAAAAACTTTTACAGACATCTCCGATGCTTTCACCAAACTGTGTGACCAGATTCATGACTGAAACTCTCTTCGTGACTGCAAGATCAAATAGGTAAAAAAGTATTTAACTCAGTGTTTTCAAATAGTGTTTTTAGCCGTTTCAGCCCCTAATAATGCGTTTTTCGATATCTCAGAAGATTTCCTAAAAAATGCAGAATATTTGGTATTGGAGATCTTCTCTTCGAACAATTATAATAAACGGACTTTTAGCAAAGTATTTAGTCTTCACTAGCGATTTTAAGTAATGTAATAACTGAAAATTTTTTCCTGAGAACAATTCAGAGACCTGTAAAATTTCTGGAAAATTTAAATTTATTTTTTTTTGAAAATATTTTATTTCTAAATTCTGGTTCTGAGAGTAAGGTCAGGATCCTTAAAATGAATATGACAAATTAATTTGAGTAAAAGTTTCATATATTTTACTTAAATTATTTTCAATGTCGGCTTCTGTATGTGTAAAACTTTCACCACTACTTACCCTATGACTACTCCTACACCAGCAGCTTTATACGAAACTTCCCGTCAAAAGTGAACATCCATGTGAAAGCACTATAAGAAACGTATTATTAAACAATGGCAATTCACTTGAGTAACTGTTGGCAAATATTTCTAGCTTTAACATTGGTGCACGACATCGCGAAATATTAACCTTAAACGAAATATCAGAAGTAAAAGAAACGTCTAAAAACGTTTACAGACATCTCCGATGCCTTTACCAAACTGTGTGACCAGAGTCATGACTAAAACTCATTTCGTGACTGCAAGATCAGATAGGTAAAAGTAGTATTGAACTCAGTGTCTTGAAATAGTGTTTGTAGCCGTTTCAGCAGCTAATAATGCGTTTTTCGATATCTCAGAAGATTTCCTAATAAATGCAGAAAGTTTTGCTATTGGAGATCTTCTCTTCGAACAATTATAATAAACGGACTTTTAGCAAAGTATTTAGTCTTCACTGGCGATTTTAAGTAATGTATTAACTGAAAATTTCTCCTGATAACAATTCAGAGACCTGTAAAATTTCTGGAAAATTTAAATTTTTTTTTTTAATTATTTTTTTTCTAAATTCTGGTTCTGAGAGTAGGGTCAGGATCCTTAAAAGGATTATAACAAATTAATTTGTGTAAAGGTTTCATATATTTTACTTAAATTACTTTCAATGTAGGCTTTTGTATGTGTAAAAATCTCACCACTACCAAACTATCTGACAAAAGTGATCATTCATGTGAAAGCACTAAAAGAAATGGAATATTCAACAAAGGCAATTCTCTTGAAGAAGTATTGAAATATATTTCTGGCATTAATATTGCTGCACGACCTTGCGAAATATTAACTTTCAACGAAATCTCAGAAGTAAAACAAATGTCTAAAAGCCTTTACAGACATCTCCGATGTCTTCACCAAACTGTGCGACCAGATTCATGACTGAAACTCTCTGCGTGGGTGCAAGATCAGATAGGTAAAAAAGTATTGAACTCAGTGTTTTCAAATAGTGTTTTTAGCCGTTTCAGCCGCTAATAATGCGTTTTTTCGATATCTCAGAAGATTTCCTAAAAAATGCGGAATATTTTGGTATTGGAGATCTTCTCTTCGAACAATTATAATAAACGGACCTTTAGCAAAATATTTAGTCTTCACTAGCGATTTTAAGTAATGTAATAACTGAAAATTTTTTCCTGAGAACAATTCAAAGACCTGTAAAATTTCTGGAAAATTTAAATTTATTTTTTTTTTAAATATTTTATTTCTAAATTCTGGTTCTGAGAGTAAGGTAAGGATCCTTAAAATGAATATGACAAATTAATTTGAGTAAAGGTTTCATATATTTTACTTAAATTATTTTCAATGTCGGCTTCTGTATGTGTAAAACTCTCACCACTACTTACCCTATGTCTACGCCTACACCAACAGCTTTACACCAAACTTCCCGTCAAAAGTGAACATCCATGTGAAAGCACTATAAGAAATGTAATATTCAACAAAGGGAATTCTCTTGAGGAAGTATTGACAAATATTTCTGACATTAACATTGCAGCACGACCTCACGAAATATTAACTTTCAACGAAATATCTGAAGTAAAACAATTTATCTAAAAACGTTTACGGACATCTCTGATGCCTTCACCAAACTGTGCGGCCAGTTTCATGAGTTAAACTCTCTTCGTGGGTGCAAGATCAGATAGGTAAAAGACGTATTTACCTCAGTGTCTTGAAATAGTGTTTTTAGCCGTTTCAGTCGCTAAAAATGCGTTTTTTCGATATCTCAGAAGATTTCCTAATAAATGCAGAATGTTTTGCTATTGGTGATCTTCTTTCAAAACAATTATAATAAACGGACTGTTAGCAAAGTATTTAGTCTTCACTAGCTATTTTATGTAATGTCATAACTGAAAATATTCTCCTGGGAACAATTCAGAGACCTCTAAAATTACTGGAAAATTTATATATATTATTTTTTGAAATTTTTTTTTTTCTAAATTCTGGTTCTAAGAGTAGGGTCAGGATCCTTAAAATGATTCTGACAAATTAATTTGTGTAAAGGTTTCATATATTTTACTTAAATATTTTTCAATGTAGGCTTTTGTATTTGTAAAACTCTCAACTCTACTTACCCTATGACAACTCCTACATTAACAGCTTTATACCAAACTACCTGACAAAAGTGAACATTCATGTGAAAGCACTATAAGAAATGTAATATTCAACAAAGGCAATTCTGTTGAAGTATGGACAAATATTTCTGGCATTCACATTGCTGCACGACCTTGCGAAATATTAACTTTCAACGAAATATCAGAAGTAACATAAATTATCTAAAAACGTTTACGGACATCTCCGATGTCTTCACTAAACTGTGCGACTAGTTTCACGACTGAAACTCTCTTCGTGAGTGCAAGATCAGATAGGTAAAAGACGTATTTACCTCAGTGTCTTGAAATAGTGTTTTTAGCCGTTTCAGTCGCTAAAAATGCGTTTTTCGATATCTCAGAAGATTTCCTAATAAATGCAGAATGTTTTGCTATTGGAGATATTCTCTCCAAACAATTATAATAAACGGAATTTTAGCAAAGTATTTGGTTTTGACTAGCGATTTTATGTTATGTCATAACAGAAAATATTGTCCTGATAACACTTCAGAGACCTGTAAAATTTCTGGAAAATTTAAATTTATTATTTTTTTAATAATTTTTTTTCCAATTTCTGGTTCTGAAAGTAGGGACAGGATCCTTAAAATGATTACCACAAATTAATTTGTGTAAAGGTTTCATATATTTTACTTAAATTACATTCAATGCAGGCTTTTTCATGTGTAAAACTCTCACCACTACTTACCCTATGACTACTCCTACACCAACAGCTTTATACCAAAATATCTGACAAAAGTGATCATTCATGTGAAAGCACTATAAGAAATGTAATATTCAACAAAGGCAATTCTCTTTAGGAAGTATTGACAAATATTATTGGCATTAACATTGCTGCACGACCTCGCGAAATATTAACCTTAAACGAAATATCAGAAGTAAAAGATACGTCTAAAAACGCTTATAGACATCTCCGATGCCTTCACCAAACTGTGCGGCCAGTTTCATGAGTGAAACTCTCTTCGTCGGTGCAAGATCAGATAGGTAAATGAAGTATTGAACTTAGTGTCTTCAAAAAGTGTTTTTAGCCGTTTCAGCCGCTAATAATGCGTTTTTCGATATCTCAGAAGATTTCCTATAAAATGCAGAATGTTTTGCTAGTGGAGATCTTCTCTTCGAACAATTATAATAAACGGACTTTTAGCAAAGTATTTAGTCTTCACTAGCGATTTTAAGTAATGTAATAACTGAAAATTTTCTCCTGAAAACAATTCAGAGACCTGTAAAATTTCTGGAAAATTTAAATTTATTTTTATTTTTGAAATTTTTTTTTCTAATTTCTGGTTCTGAGAGTAAGGTCAAGATCCTTAAAATGATTATGACAAATTAATTTGTGTAAATGTTTCATATATTTTACTTAAATTATTTTCAATGTAGGCTTTTGTATGTGTAAAACTCTCACCACTACTTACCCTATGACTACTCCTACACCAACAGCTTTATACCAAACTTCCCGTCAAAAGTGAACATCCATGTGAAAGCACTATAAGAAACGTAATATTCAACAAAGGCAATTCTCTTGAGGAAGTGTTTGCAAATATTTCTGGCATTAACATTGCTGCACGACCTCGCTAAATATTAACATTCAACGAAATATCAGAAGTAAACAAATGTCTAAAAACGTTTACAGAAACCTCCGATCCCTTCACCAAACTGTGCGACCAGATTCATGACGTAAACTTTCTTCGTGAGTGCCAGATCAGATAGGTAAAAGAAGTATTGAACTCAGTGTCTTGAAATAGTGTTTTTAGCCGTTTCAGCCGCTATAATGCGTTTTTCGATATCTCAGAAGATTTCCTAATAAATGCAGAATGTTTTGCTATAGGAGATCTTCTCTTCGTACAATTATAATAAACGGACTTTTAGCAAAGTATTTAGTCTTCACTAGCGATTTTAAGTAATGTAAAAACTGAACATTTTCTCCTGAGAACAATTCAGAGACCTGTAAAATTTTTTGGAAAATTTAAATTTTTTTTTTTTGAAATTATTTCTTTTCTAAATTCTGATTCTGAGAGTAAGGTCAGGATCCTTAAGATGATTATGACAAATAATTTGTGTAAAGGTTTTTATATATTTTACTTAAATTATTTTCAATGTAGGCTGTTGTATGTGTAAAACTCTCACCACTACTTACCCTATGACTACTCCTACACCACAGCTTTATACCAAACTTCCCGTCAAAAGTGAACATCCATGTGAAAGCACTATAAGAAACGTAATATTCAACAAAGGCAATTCTCTTGAGGAAATGTTGGCAAATATTTCTGGCATTAACATTGCTGCACGAACTCGCGAAATATTAAGTTTCAACGAAATATCAGAAGTAAAACAAAAGTCTAAAAACTTTACAGACATCTCCGATGCCTTAACCGAACTGTGCGACCAGATTCATGACTGATACTCTCTTCGTGAGTGCAAGATCAGATTGGTAAAGAATTATTGTACTCATTGTTTTCAAATAATTTTCTTTTTAGCCGTTTCAGCCGCTAATAATGCGTTTTTTCGATATCTCAGAAGATTTCCTAATAAATGCAGAATGTTTTGCTATTGAAGATCTCCTCTTCGTACAATTATAATAAACGGACTTTTAGCAAAGTATTTAGACTTCACTAGCGATTTTATGTAATGTCATAACTGAAAATTTTCTCCTGAGAACAATTCAGAGACCTGTAAAATTTCTGGAATT
>JAHLJT010000631.1:149324133-149336002 GCA_031308135.1 Acheta domesticus
AACCTTTAGACAAATTAATTTGTCATAATCATTTAAGGATCCTGACCTTACACTCAGAACTAGAATTTAGAAAGAAAAATAATTTTAAAAAAAATTAATTTAAATTTTCCAGAAATTTTACAGGACTCTGAATTGTTTTCAGGAGAAAATTTTCTGTTAATACAATACTTTAAATCGCCAGTGAAGACTAAATACTTTGCTTAAAGCCCGTTTATTATAATTGTTCGAAGGGAAGATCTCCAATAGAAAACATTCTGCATTTATTAGGAAATCTTCTGAGATATCGAAAAACGCATTATAAGCGGCTGAAACGGCTAAAAACACTATTTAAAGACACTGAGTTCAATACTTCTTTTACCTATCTGATCTTGCACTCACGAAGAGAGTTTCAGTCATTTATCTGGTCGCACAGTTTGGTAAAGGCATCGGAGATGTCTGTAAACGTTTTTAGACATTTGTTTACTTCTGATATTTCGTTGAGACTTAATAATTCGCGAGTTCGTGCAGCAATGTTAATGCCAGAAATATTTGCCAACACTTCCTCAAGAGAATTGCCTTTGTTGAATATTACGTTTCTTATAGTGCTTTCACATGGATGTTCACTTTTGACGGGAAGTTTGGTATAAAGCTCTTGGTGTAGGAGTAGTCATAGTGTAAGTAGTGGTGAGAGTTTTACACATACAAATGCCTATATTGAAAGTAGTTTAAGTAAATATATGAAACCTTTACACAATATAAATTGTTATAATCCTTTTAGGGATACTGACCCTACTCTCAGAACCAGAATTTAGAAAAAAAAATAATTAAAAGAAAAATTTTAAATTTTCCAGATATTTTACAGGTTCCTGAATTGTTCTCAGGTGTAAATTTTTAGTTATTACATTACATATAATCGCTATTGAAGACTAAATACTTTGCTAAAAGCCGTTTATTATAATTGTTGGAAGAGAAGATCTCAAATAGCAAAACATTCTGCATTTATTAGGAAATATTCTGAGATATCGAAAAAACGCATTACTAACGGCTGAAACGACTAAAATCACTATTTGAAGACACTGAGTTCAATACTTCTTTTACCTATCTGATCTTACGCCGACGAAGAGAGTTTCACTCATGAAACTGGCCGCACCGATTGGTGAAGGCTTCGGAAATGTCTGTAAACATTTTTAGACGTTTCTTTTACTTCTGATATTTCGTTTAAGGTTAATATTTCGCGATATCGTTCAGCAATGTTAATGTCAAAAATATTTGCCAACATTTCCTCAAGAGAATTGCCATTGTTGAATATTACGTTTCTTATAGTGCTTTCACATGGATGTTCACTTTTGACGGGAAGTTTGATATAAAGCTGTTGGTGTAGGAGTAGTCATTGTGTAAGTAATGGTGAGAGTTTTACACATACCAAAGCCTACATTGAAAATAATTTAAGTAAAATATACGAAACCTTTACACAAATTAATTTGTCATAATCTTTTAAAGGATCCTGACCCTACTCTCAGAACCAGAATTTAGAAAAAAAATAATTTCGAAAAAAAAATTAATTTAAATATTCCAGAAATTTTACAGGTCTCTGAATTGTTCTCAGGAGAAAATTTTCAGTTATGACATTACATAAAATCGCTAGTGAAGTCTAATACTTTGCTAAAAGTCCGTTTATTATAATTGTACGAAGAGGAGATCTTCAATAGCAAAACATTCTGCATTTATTAGGAAATCTTCTGAGATATCGAAAAACGCATTATTAGCGGCTGAAACGGCTAAAAAGAAAATTATTTGAAAACAATGAGTACAATAATTCTTTTACCAATCTGATCTTGCACTCACGAAGAGAGTATCAGTCATGAATCTGGTCGCACAGTTCGGTTAAGGCATCGGAGATGTCTGTAAAAGTTTTTAGACTTTTGTTTTACTTCTGATATTTCGTTGAAACTTAATATTTCGCGAGTTCGTGCAGCAATGTTAATGCCAGAAATATTTGCCAACATTTCCTCAAGAGAATTGCCTTTGTTGAATATTACGTTTCTTATAGTGCTTTCACATGGATGTTCACTTTTGACGGGAAGTTTGGTATAAAGCTGTTGGTGTAGGAGTAGTCATAGGGTAAGTAGTGGTGAGAGTTTTACACATACAACAGCCTACATTGAAAATAATTTAAGTAAAATATATAAAAACCTTTACACAAATTATTTTGTCATAATCATCTTAAGGATCCTGACCTTACTCTCAGAATCAGAATTTAGAAAAGAAATAATTTCAAAAAAAAAAAATTTAAATTTTCCAAAAAATTTTACAGGTCTCTGATTGTTCTCAGGAGAAAATGTTCAGTTTTTACATTACTTAAAATCGCTAGTGAAGACTAAATACTTTGCTAAAAGTCCGTTTATTATAATTGTACGAAGAGAAGATCTCCTATAGCAAAACATTCTGCATTTATTAGGAAATCTTCTGAGATATCGAAAAAACGCATTATTAGCGGCTGAAACGGCTAAAAACACTATTTCAAGACACTGAGTTCAATACTTCTTTTACCTATCTGATCTGGCACTCACGAAGAAAAGTTTACGTCATGAATCTGGTCGCACAGTTTGGTGAAGGGATCGGAGGTTTCTGTAAACGTTTTAGACATTTGTTTTACTTCTGATATTTCGTTGAATGTTAATATTTAGCGAGGTCGTGCAGCAATGTTAATGCCAGAAATATTTGCAAACACTTCCTCAAGAGAATTGCCTTTGTTGAATATTACGTTTCTTATAGTGGCTTTCACATGGATGTTCACTTTTGACGGGAAGTTTGGTATAAAGCTGTTGGTTGTAGGAGTAGTATAGGGTAGTAGTGGTGAGTAAGTTTTACACATACAAAAAAAGCCTACATTGAAAATAATTTACAGTAAAAATATATGAAACATTACACAAATTAATTTGTCAGAATCATTTTAAGGATCTTGACCTTACTCTCAGAACCAGAAATTAAAAAAAAAATTTCAAAATAAAACAAATTTAAAATTTTCCAGAAATTTTTCAGGTCTCTGAATTGTTTTCAGGAGAAATTTTCAGTTATTACATTACTTAAAATCGCTAGTGAAGACTAAATCTTTGCTAAAAGTCCGTTTATTATAATTGTTCGAAGAGAAGATCTCCACTAGCAAAACATTCTGCATTTTAGGAAATCTTCTCGAGATATCGAAAAACGCATTATTTAGCGCTGAAACGGCTTAAAAAAACACTTTTTGAACTACACTAAGTTCAATACTTCATTTACCTATCTGATCTTGTCACCGACGAAGAGAGTTTCACGTCATGAAACTGGCCGCACAGTTTGGTGAAGGCATCGGAGATGTCTATAAGCGTTTTTAGACGTATCTTTTACTTCTGATATTTCGTTTAAGGTTAATATTTCGCGAGGTCGTGCAGCAATGTTAATGCCAATAATATTTGTCAATACTTCCTAGAGAATTGCCTTTGTTGAATATTACATTTCTTATAGTGCTTTCACATGAATGATCCTTTTGTCAGATATTTTGGTATTAAAGCTGTGGTGTAGGAGTAGTCATAGGGTAAGTAGTGGTGAGAGTTTTACACATGAAAAAGCCCTGCATGAATGTAATTAAGTAAAATATATGAACCTTTTTACACAAATTAATTTGTGGTAATCATTTTAAGGATCCTGTCCCTACTTTCAGAACCAGAATTGGAAAAAAAATTTATTAAAATAATAAATTTAATTTCCAGAAATTTTACAGGTCTCTGAAGTGTTATCAGGACAATAATTTTCTGTTATGACATACATAAAATCGCTAGTCAAAACCAAAATACTTGCTAAAATTCCGTTTATTATAATTGTTTGGAGAGATATCTCCAATAGCAAAACATTCTGCATTTATTAGGAAATCTTCTGAGATATCGAAAAAACGCATTTTTTAGGCGACTGAAACGGCTAAAAACCACTATTTCAAGACACTGAGTAAATACGTCTTTTACCTATCTGATCTTGCACTCACGAAGAGGAGTTTCAGTCGTGAAACTAGTCGCACAGTTTAGTGAAGACATCGAGATGTCCGTAAACGTTTTTTAGATAATTTAGTTACGTCTGATATTTCGTTGAAAGTTAATATTTCGCAAGGTCGTGCAGCAATGTGAATGCCAGAAATTTTGTCCATACTTCACGAAGAATTGCTTTTGTTGAATATTACATTCTTATAGTGCTTTCACAGGAATGTTCACTTTTTGTCAGGTAGTTTTGTATAAGCTTTAATGTAGGAGTTGTCATAGGGTAAGTAGAGTGAGAGTTGTACAAATACAAACGCCTACATTGGAAAATATTTAGTAAAATATATGAAACCTTTACACAATTATTTGTCATAATCATTTTAAGGATCCTGACCCCTACTCTTAGAACCAGAATTTAAAAAAAAAAATTTCAAAAAATAATATATATAAATTTTCCAGTAATTTTGAGGTCTCTGAATTGTTCCCCAGGAGAATATTTTCAGTTATGACATTTACATAAAATAGCTAGTGAAGACTAAATACTTTGCTAACAGTCCGTTTATTTATAATTGTTTTTTGGAAGAAGATCACCAATAGCAAAACATTCTGCATTTATTAGGATCTTCTTGAGTATCGAAAAACGCATTTTTAGCGACTGAAACGGCTAAAAACCTATTTCAAGACACTGAGTAAATACGTCTTTTAACCTATCTGATCTTGCACCCACGAAGAGAGTTTAACTCATGAAAATGGCCGCCAGTTTGTGTGAAGGCATCAGAGATGTCCGTAAACGTTTTTGAGATAAATTGTTTTACTTCAGATATTTTCGTTGAAAGTTAATATTTCGTGAGGTCGTGCTGCAATTTTTATGTCAGACAAAAATATTTGTCATACTTCCTCAAGAGAATGCCTTTGTTGAATATTACATTTCTTATAGTGCTTTTCACATGGTGTTCACTTTTGACGGAAGTTTTGGTGTACAGCTGTTGTAGTGGTAAGAGAGGCTAGACATAGGGTAAGTAGTGGTGAGAGTTTTACACATACGAAGCCGACATTGAAAATAATGTAGTAAATATATGAAACCTTTTACTCAATTAATTTGTTCATATTCCTTTTAAAGGATCTTACCTTACTCTCAGAAACCAGAATTTAGAAATAAAATATTTAAAAAAAAAATAATTTTAAATTTCCAGAAATTTTACAGGTCTCTGATTGTTTCTCAGGAAAAAATTTCAGTTATTACATTACTTAAAATCGCTCTTGAAGACCTAATATTTTGCTAAAGGTCCCGTTTATTATAATTGTTCCGAAGAGAAGATCTCCAATACCAAGAATATTCCGCATTTTTTAGGATCTTCTGAGATATCACGCAAAAACGCATTATTAGCGGCTGAAAACGGCTAAAAACCTATTTGAAAACACTGATTCATACTTTTTTACCTATCTGATCTTGCACCCACGCAGAGAGTTGCCGTCATGAATCTGGTCGCACAGTTTGGTGAAACTCGAGTATGTCTGTAAAGGCTTTTTAGACATTGGTTTTACTTCTGAGATTTCGTTGAAAGTTAATATTTCGCAAGGTCGTGCAGCAATATTAATGCCAGAAATATATTTCATACTTCTTCAAGAGAATTGCCTTGTTGATATTTCCCTTTCTTTTAGTGCTTTCACATAATGCTCACTTTTGCAGATAGTTTGGTAGTGGTGAGCTTTTACACATACAAAAGCCTACAGGAAAGTAATTTAAGTAATATATGAAACCTTTACACAAAATTAATTTGTTATACCTTTTAAGGATCCTGACCCTACTCTCAGAACCAGAATTTAGAAAAAAATAATTTAAAAAAAAAAATTTACATTTTCCAGAAATTTTACAGGTCTCTGACTTGTTTATCAGGAGGAAAATTTTCAGTATAATACATTACTTAAAATCGCCAGTGAAGACTAATACTTTCGTTAAAAGTCCGTTTATTATATTGTTCGAAGAGAAGATCTCCATAGCAAAACTTCTGCTATTTTTTAGGAAATCTTCTGAGATATCGAAAAAGCTTATTAGCTGCTGGAAACGGCTAACAAACACTATTTCAAGACATACTGAGTTCATACTACTTTACTATCTGATCTTGCAGTCACGAAATGATTTTAGTCATGACTCTGGTCCACAGTTTGGTAAAGGCATCGGAGATGTCTGTAAACGTTTTAGACGTTTCTTTTACTTCTGATATTTCGTTTAAAGTTAATATTTCGCGATGTCGTGCAGCCACTGTTAAAGCTAGAAATATTTGCCAACAGTTCCTCAAGTGAATTGCCATTGTTTAATAATACGTTTCTTATAGTGCTTTCACATGGATGTTCACTTTTGACGGGAAGTTCGTATAAAGCTGCTGGTGTAGGAGTTCGTCATAGTGGTAAGTAGTGGTGAAAGTTTACACATACTAGAAGCTGACATTGAAAATAATTTTACGTAAAATATATGAACTTTTACTCAAATTAATTTGTCATATTCATTTTAAGGATCCTGACCTACTCTCAGAACCAGAATTTGAATAAAATATTTCAAAAAAACATAAATTTAAATTTTTCCAGAAATTTTGCAGGTCTCTGAATTGTTCTCAGGAAAAAATTTTCAGTTATTACATTACTTAAAATCGCTAGTGAAGACTAAATACTTTGCTAAAAGTCCGTTTTTATAATTGTTCGAAGAGAAGATCCTCCAATACCAAAATATTCTGCATTTTTAGGGAAAAAATCTTCTGAGATATCGAAAAAACGCATTATTAGGGCTGAAACGGCTAAAAAACACTATTTAAAACACTGAGTTAATACTTTTTTACCTATTTGATCTTGCAGTCACGAAGAGAGTTTCAGTCCATGAATCTGGTCACCACAGTTTGGTGAAAGCATCGGAGATGTCTGTAAAAGTTTTTAGACAATTTTTTACTTTCTGTATTCTCGTTGAAGTTAATATATTTCGCAAGGTCGTGCAGCAATTTAATGCCAGACAATTATGTCAATACTTCATCAAGAGAATTGCCTTTGTGAATATACTTTTCTTTTAGTGCTTTCACATGAATGATCACTTTTGTCAGATAGTTTGGGTATGGTGAGAGTTTTACAACATACAAAGCCTACATTGAAAATAATTTAAGTAAAATATATGAAACGTTTACACAAAATAATTTGTTATAATCTTTTAAGGATCCTGACCCTGCTCTCAGAAATCAGAATTTAGAAAAAATAATTTCGAAAAAATTTAATTTAAATTTTCCAGAAATTTTACAGGTCTCTGAATTGCTTTCAGGAGCAAATTGTCAGTTATTACATTACTTAAAATCGCTAGTGAAGACTAAATACTTTGCTAAAAGTCCGTTTATTATAATTGTTCGAAGAGAAATCTCCAATAGCTAAAACTTCTGCATTTATTAGGAAATCTTCTGAGATATCGAAAAACGCATATTAGCGGCTGAAACGGCCTAAAAGAAAATGGATTTGAAAACATGAGTACATACTTCTTTTACCAATCATGATCTTGCACTCACGAAGAGAGTATCAGTCATGAATCGGTCGCACAGTTCGGTTAAGGCATCGGAGATGTCTGTAAAAAGTTTTTAGACATTTGTTTTACTTCTGATATTTCGTTGAAAGTTAATATTTCGCAAGGTCGTGCCACCAATGTTAATGCTAGAATATTTTGCCAACAGTTCTCAAGTGAATTGCCATTGTTGATATACGTTTCTATAGTGCATTCACATGGATGTTCACTTTTGACGGAAGTTTTGTATAAAGCTGTTGGTGTAGGAATAGTCATAGGGTAAGTAGTGGTGAGAGTTTTACACATACAAAAGCCTATATTGGAAAATAATTTACGTAAAATATATGAAACCTTACACAAATTTAATTTGTTATAATCATTTTAAAGGATCCTGACCTTACTCTCAGAACCATAAATTTAGAAAAAAAATATTTCAAAAAAAATAAATTTAAATTTCAGAATTTTACAGGACTCTGAATTGTTTTCAGGAGAAAAATTTTCAGGTATACATTACATAAAAATCGCTAGTGAGACTAGAATACTTTGCTAAATGTCTCATTTATTATAAATTGTTTGAAGAGAAGATCTCCATAGCTAATAAATTCTTGCATTTTTTTATGATATACTTCTGAGTATATCGAAAACATATTATTTATATATTATTTACAATATTTTTATTTTCCTATATTATTACATTTAGTCATTAAGGATCCAGAATTTTCAGAACCAGATTTAGAAAAAAAAAATTTAAAAAAAATAATTAAAGTTTCCACAAATTTACAGGTCTCTGATTGTTCTCAGGAGAAAATTTTCAGTTATGACTGACATAGAATCGTTAGTAGACTAATAACTTTGCTAAAGTACGTTTCTTAATTGAAACGAGAAAAGACCCTCCAATACCAAAACATTCTGCAATTATTATTAGGGAACTCCTTCTGACGCATATCGTCCCACGGACTCGCACTATTTAGCGTCCTGCAATGGCTACACAACCTCTTTTCCCACCCTATACCCACTACCCATCGTTTTTGGCCGCCCGTAATTAGTAATACGTAATTTTTTGTGATGTGCATGATATATGTGATTCAGATGAGTACCCCTGATTACATTTTGAAAGATTTGAGGAAATATCATATTTAGGTCTTGAAATAATACTGTCCTATACATAGGACATTGGGATTAAATGTATAATTTTCAGATTTTATTTCTACTATTCCTTATGGTATGGCTCAAAGCATTTTGAGCACAATCCTCTGTTACATTTGATGCACATTGTTGTGGGCTTGCAGTTATGGCAATAACCACACTTAATTGTCTTCCAGAGGGATTTTTTATAATTAAATGCCCTATATTATCGTAGCGAGAACTTTTAACTTCTTCACCTGAGGTCCTGTTTTAGGCTTTTCATTGACATTTGTTGCAAGAAGGAACGTAGCTAACCTGTAAATTTAGAATATTTAAGATTGTCTTAAATATAGTTCAATTAATTGTACGTATCTTATAAAACTTACTCCCTTCGGAACATCAGTTGATCATGTTTCCCAAGTTCTGCAAATTTGTACAACTTCCAGGCATGCAACCACCATTGTGTTCAAAACATTTGTAAACAACGAGAAATACCATTTCTTCCCATTGATTTTAGTTACATAGGCAGATATGAGAGAGTCGAAAAGATCTACTCCATTTTTGTATTTGTTCTGGGATTTGATGCACGCTGGTATTGGAATATTTTTCCTGGAACCCTTGGATCTTCTTTCAATTTCCTCTTTTGCATCAAGTGATTCAAAATTGTGACGACGGTCACAACTCTATTATCATGCCACCTTACAATTCCGATTTCATGTTTTACATCAAAACATTTATCCATTGTGCCTCGTTTTTCTTTATTCATTGATGTTGAAGACTGTAAGGGGTATTTTCCACTCTATTCTCTCTCACTGTTCCTGTGGCAAAGAATCCCTTCTCTATCAATGTCACAAAAAGTTCATATGAGGAGAAAAAGTTGTCCATGTATATGGCATGTTCATCTGGATTACGAACACATTCTAAGAGAGATTCAACAACTCTAGTGGACGAAGGTGTATTCTTTTTCTCTAACTGACCCTGGTAAGGTATTATGCGAAAAGGATACCCATCAAAACTGCACAGCATCCAGAGTTTGTAGCCAAATTTTACTGGCTTACCTCTCATATATTGTTTTAGTGAATGCCGTCCAAAATATTTGACCATTCTTTCATCAATTGAAAGATATTTACTGAAGACATCATATTGAGAAGCTGCTGGTTAGTAATATCATAAAGAGAAACTTTATAATACCTATCTGATTTGTCAATATTAGCATTATCATTAAAATGTATAAATTTCTTTATCATTTAAAATCTGTTCCTTGACATACAATTGGATACAATATCTATATGACAGTCTGGTGAACGATCCCAATACATCCTTTCTCTCGGTAAAATGTGATAGCCACTGAACAAGAAAATTCCAATAAAATTCAGTAAATCTCCTTTGGACAAAGAAAAACTGTGGTCATTTTTCTGAGTACTGTAAAGGATCGTCTGTTCTAAAATGTGATCTAAGAGAGGATCGAGCATAGACAAAAATATCTCAGGAATAGTTTTGCCAGCAAGATCTTTTTGATATTTTCCATTTTTTCAGGTGATACCTTATTTGGTTTTTTACAATATTTTTACTGTTAGCAATAACCTTCTTCCATTTAGGAAAATACCGAACTTTCTGTTCCACTTTCTCTTTATTGCCTATAGATTCAGTGCATTGTGATGAATGAGGCAATATTTGATCGTCAAATCTTCGTCGGGTCCATTATCTCAATTGTACCAGCCACATCCGTTTTCAGACCATTTGACTCCGATTCACCGCAAATTACTTCATCATCAACATGTTCATTATCACTAACTGCATCAGCTTCTGGTGGAATAATGTTCAAGGAAATATAAACTTTATCGTTGACCACATGATCTTCAAACTCTGAATCATCTAATCTTCTAAATATTCAGTAAGTTCGGCAGTTGTGCGAAAATATTGTCCTAAATGAACAGACAAAGTAAATCAAAATCGTGTAAAACAATGTAAACAAACGAACATAACCTCACTAACGAAAATGTACATCTTGACTACTTCAGAATACGGAATGGAGTGAATACTACATATGTGCCCAATGTCCTATGGAGAGGACACGGAATTCAACAAGTATTTGTAAACAATATATTTTTTTAAATAAAAATAACTTTACAAACTCATACCCACATCCTTTGAGAAACATGCATTAGCGGGAAAATGAATACTAACTTCTACAAAAAGAGAAAATGAAATAGTTGTTCACTTACTCTGCGACATAGCGTCAAAATTGAACTTCAGTCAATTCGAGAGCTCCAAATCTCGGAATCAAACACATATAAGAGGATGTAATGTTTTCATAAAGTTACCCCAACCTATATGTCACAATTAGTGCAACAAAACGCCACCAGATGTCTTCACATGTTCGTTATAACGAAATAAATGAAGCACTACAACCGTCCTATGTATATGACATTGGGTCCAAATGGGTTAAATAGGTATACTTCTTTTACCTATCTAAATTTGGCAATCTCACGAAGAGAGTTTCAGTCATTAAACTGGTCGCACAGTGTTTTGGTGAGGCATCGGAGTTTCTGTTAAACGTTTTTATACATTTTCCTTTTACTCTTGATATTTCGTTGAATGTTAATATTTCGCGAGGTCATGCGCAATGTTAATGCCAGAAATATTGGTCAACTTCATCAAGAGAATTGCTTTTTTTGAATATTACGTTTCTTATAGTGCTTTCACCTGGGATGCTCCTTTTGACTGTAGTCTTGTAAAAGCTGTTGATGTATGAGTAGTCATAAGTAAGTTAGTGGTGAGAGTTTTACACATACAAAACGTACATTGAAAATAATTTAAGTAAATATATGAAACTTTACACAAATATTGTTATATTCATTTTAAGGTCCTGACCCTTCTCTCAGAACCAGATTTAGAGAAAAATAATTTCAATAAAAATAAATTCTGAGATTCGAAAAAAACGCATTATTCGCAGCTGAACCGCTAAAAAACACTATTCAAGGAACTGAGTTATATACTTTGTTACTAATGTGATCTTGCACTAATGAAGAGATTTCCCTTGTGAAACTGAATGCATAAAACAGGTGCAGGGCATTAGTGTTTTCTGTAAACCTTTTGTAGACTTTCTTATAAGTTCTGAGATATCTATAAAATATAACTTCTCAAGGTCGGGACCATTTGTTGATTCCTCCAGAAACATTCGTCCAGACATTTCCTCAAGAGAATTGTCTTTGTTGAATTTTAC
>JAHLJT010000631.1:149336102-149367219 GCA_031308135.1 Acheta domesticus
GGAAGCGTAGCGCAATTATTAAAGCTCTCGCTTCAGCATCTATTGGTATGGCGTTCGAAACCCAACTCCTTCAAATTTCTAAGCATTTTTCTAATAAGAACACAAATATTGTGATATATAAGTTTCATACCATCGGAATCTGCCAAGTAGAAGCGTAGCGCTATTAGTAAAGCGCTCGCTTAGCAATCAATGTGTACGGCGTTCGAAACCCAACTCCTTCAAATTTCTAAACTTTTTTCTAATAAGAACATAAATATTTTGATATATAAGTTTCATACCATCGGAAGCTGCCAACTGGAAGCGTAGCGCAATTAATAAAGCGCTCGCTTAGCAATCAATGTGTATGGCGTTCGAAACCAAACTCCTACGATTTTCTAAACATTTTTCTAATAAGAACACAAATATTGTAAAATATAAGTTTCATAACATCGAAATCTGTCAACTGGAAGCGTAGCGCAATTATTAAAGCGCTCGCATAGCAATCAATGGGTATGGCGTTAGAAACACAACTCCTCCAAATTTCTAAGCATTTTTGTAATAAAACACAAATATTGTGATATATAAGTTTCATACCATCGGAATCTGCGAAGTGGAAAACGTAGCGCAATTAGTAAAGCGCTCGCTAAGCAATCAATGGGTATGGCGTTCGAAACCCAACTCCTCCAAATTTCAAAGCGTTTCTCTAATATGGACACAAATATTGTGATATATAAGTTTCATTCCATCAGTATTTCCCAAGTGGAAGCGTAGCCCAATTAGTATAGCGCTCGCTTGGCATTGAATAAGTATGTCGTTCGAAACCCAACTCCTCCTAATTTCTATGTATTTTTCTAATTAAAACACAAAAATTGTGAAATATAAGTTTCATACCATCGGAATCTGCCATGTGGAAGCCTAGCGCAGTTAGTATAGCGCTCGCTTAGCTATCAATGAGTATGGCGTTCGAAATATAATTCCTCTAATTTTTTAAGCATTTTTCTAATGAGAACACAAATATTGTGATATATAAGTTTCATACAATCGGAATTTGACAAGTGGAAACGTAGCGCAATTAGTAAAGGTTTTGCTTAGCATTCAATGGGTATGGCGTTCGAAACCCAACTCCTTCAAATTTCTAAACATTTTTCTAATAAGAACACAAATATTGTGATATATAATTTTCATACCATCATAATCTGCCAAGCGGAAGCGTAGCGCTATTAGTAAAGCGCCCGCTTAGCAATCAATTGGTATGGCGTTCGAAACCAAACTACTCCAAATTTCTAAACATTTTTCTAATAAGAACACAAATATTGTGATGTATAAGTTTTATAACATTGAAATCTGCAAAGGGGAGACGGAGCGCATTTAATAAAGCGCTTGCTTAGCAATCAATGGTTATGGCGTTCGATATCCTACTCCTCCCAATTTCTAAGCAATTTTCTAACAAGGACAGAAATATTGTGATATGTAAGTTTCATATCATCGGAATATGCTATGTGGAAGCGAAGCGCAATTAGTAAGGCACTCGCATAGCACTCAATGTGTATGGCGTTCGAAACCCAACTCCTCCAAATTTCTAAGCATTTTTCTAATAAGGACATATATATTGTGATATATAAGTTTCATACAATCGGTATCTGCCAAGTGGCAGCGTAGCGCAATTAGTAAGGCATTCACATAGCACTCAATGTGTATGGAGTTCAAAACCCAACTCCTTTAAATTTCTAAGCATTTTTCTAATAAGAACACAAATATTGTGATATATAAGATTCATACCATCCGAATGTGCCAAGTGGAAGCGTAGCGCCATTAGTAAAGCACTCGCTTAGCAATCAATGTGTATGGCGTTCGAAACCCAACCCCTCCAAATTTCTAAGCATTTTTCTAATAAAAACACCAATATTGTGATAATAAGTTTCTTACCATCGGAATCTGCCATGTGGAAGCCTACCGCAATTAGTAATGCGCTTGCTTAGCAATCAATGGGTATGGCGTTCAAAACCCCTCTCCTTCAAATTTCTTAGCATTTTTCTAATAAGAACACGAATATTGTGATATATAAGTTTCATACCATCATAAGCTGCCAAGTGGAAGCGTAGGGCTATTAGTAAAGCGCCCGCTAAGCAATCAATTGGTATGGTGTTCGAAACCAAAATTCTCCAAATTTCTAAACATTTTTCTAATAAGAACACAAATATTGTGATATATAAGTTTTATACCATTGAAATCTGCAAAGGGGAGGCGGAGCGTATTTAGCTCGCTTAGCATTCAATGGGTATGGCGTTCGAAACCCAACTCCTTCAAATTTCTAAACATTTTTCTAATAAGAACACAAATATTGTGATATATAATTTTCATACCATCATAATCTGCCAAATGGAAGCGTAGCGCTATTAGTAAAGCGCCCGCTTAGCAATCAATTGGTATGGCGTTCGAAACCAAACTACTCCAAATTTCTAAACATTTTTCTAATAAGAACACAAATATTGTGATATATAAATTTTATACCATTGAAATCTGCAAAGGGGAGGCGGAGCGCATTTAGTAAAGCGCTCGCTTAGCAATCAATGGGTATGGCGTTCGATATCCTACTCCTCCCAATTTCTATGCAATTTTCTAACAAGGACAGAAAAATTGTGATATATAAGTTTCATACCAGCGGCATTTGTTAAGTGGAAGCGTAGCGCAATAAGTAAAGCTCTCGCTTAGCAATCAATGGGTATGGCGTTCGAAACCCAAGTCCTCTAAATTTCTGAGCATTTTTCCAATAAGAACATAAATATTGTGATATATAAGTTTTATACCATTGGTATCAGGCCAGTGGAAGCGTAGCGCAATGAGTTAGGCGCTCGCATCGCAATCAATGGGTATGGCGGTAAAAACCCAACTCCTTCAAATTTCTAAGCATTTTTCTATTAAGAACACAAATATTCTGATATATCTAAGTTTTATACAATCAATATCAGGCCAGTGGCAGCGTAGCGCAATAATTAAGGCGCTCGCATAGCAATAAATGGGTTTGGCGTTCAAAAGCCAACTCCTTCAAATTTCTAAGCATTTTTCTAATAAGAACACAAATATTGTGATATATAAATTTCATTCCATCGGAATCTGGCAAGTAGAAGCGTAGCGCAATTATTAAAGCGCTCGCTTAGCAATGAATGGGTACTGCGTTCGAACCCCAACTCCTCCAAATTTCTAAGCATTTTTCTAATAAGAACACAAATATTGTGATATATATGTTTTATACTATCGGTATCTGCCAAGTGGCAGCGTAGCGCAATTAGTAAGCCGTTCACATAGCAGTCAATGTGTATGGCGTTCAAAGCCCAACACCTTCAAATTTCTAAGCATTTTTCTACTAAGAACACTACTATTGTGATATATAGGTTTCATATCATCGGATTCTGCCAAATTGAAGCGTAGCGCAATTAGTAAAGCGCTCGCTTGAAATTTAATAATTATTGCGTTCGAAACAAAACCCCTCCTAATTTTTTATATGTATTTTTCTAATAAAAACACAACAATTGTAATATATCAGTATCATACCAATGAAATTCCACAAGTGGAAGCGTAGCGCTATTGGTAATGCGCACGCTTGGCAATCAATGGGTTTTGGCGTTCGAAACCCAACTCCTTCCAACTTTTAAGCATTTTTCTAATAAGGACACAAATATTGTGATATATAAATTTCATATCATCGGAATCTGCCAAGTGGAAGCGTAGCACAATTAGTAAAGCGCACCCTTAGCAATCAATCGGTGTGGCGTTCGAAACCCAACTCCTCCAAATTTCTAAGTATTTTTCTAATTAGAACCAAATATTGTGATATATAAGTTTTATACCATCGGAAATTGCGAAGTGGATGCTTAGCGCAATTATTTAAGCACTCGCTTAGCAATGAATGGGTTTGGCGTTCAAATCCCAAATCCTTCAAATTTCTAAGCATTTTTCTAATATGAACACAAATATTGTGATATATTAGTATCATACCATCGGCATTTGCCAAGTGGAAGCGTAGCGCTATTAGTAAAGCGTTCGCTTAGTAAACAATGGGTATGGAGTTCGAAACCAATCTCCTTCAAATTTCTAAGCATTGTTCTAATAAGAACACAAATATTGTGATCTATAAGTTTCCTACCAATGGAATCGGCGAAGTGGAAGCGTAGCGCAATTAGTAAAGCGCGCGCTTAGCAATCAATGGGTATGGCGTTCGAAACCCAACTCCTCCAAATTTCTAAGCATTTTTTCTAATAGGAACACAAATATTGTGATATATAAGTTTCATACCATCGGAATCTGCCAAGTGGAAGCGTAGCGCAATTAGTAAGAAGTTTGCTTAGCAATCAACTTGTATGGCCTCGAATCCCAACTCCTCAAATTTCAAAGCATTTTTCTAATAAGAACACAAATATTGTGATATATAAGTTTCATACCATCGGCATCTGCCAAGTGGAAGCGTAGCGCAATTAGTAAAGCGCTCGCGTGGCAATCAATGGCTATAGGGTTCGAAACCCAACTCCTTCAAATTTCTAAGCATTTTTCTAATAAAAACACAAATATTGTGATGTATAAGTTTCATACCATCGGAATCGGCGAAGTGGAAGCGTAGCCCAATTAGTAAAGCGCTCGCTTGGCAGTCAATGGGTATGGCGTTCGAAACCAACACCTTCAAATTTCTAAGCATTTTTCAAATAAATACACAAATATAATGTAATATGTTTCATACCAACGGAATCTGCCAAGTGGAAGCGTAGCGCAATTAGTAAAGCGCTCGCTTAACAATAAATTGGTATGGCGTTCGAAACCCAACTCCTCTAAATTTCTAAGCAATTTTCTAATAAGAACACTAATATTGTGATATATAAGTTTCATACCATCGGAATCTGCCAAGTGGAAGCGTAGCGCAATTCGTAAAGAACTTGCTTAGCAATCAATGGGTATGGCGTTTGAAACACAACTCCTTCAAATTTCTAAGCATTTTTCTAATAAGAACACAAATATTGTGATATATATGTTTTATACCATCGGTATCACCGATGTGGAATCGTAGCGTAATTAGTAAAGCGCTCGCTTACCAATCAATTTGTATGGCGTTCGAAACCCAACTCCTTCAAATTTCTAAGCATTTTTTTGTAATAAGAATACAAATATTGAAATATATATGTTTCATACCATCGGAAACGACGAAGTGGGAGCGTATCGCAATGAGTAAACCGCTCGCTTGGCAATCAATGTGTATGGCGTTCGAAACCCAACTCCTTCAATTTTCTAAGCATTTTTCTAATAAGAAAACAAATATTGTGATATATAAGTTTCATACCATCGGAATCTGCCAAGTGGAAGCGTAGCGCAATTAGTAAGGCGCTCGCATAGCAATCAATGGGTATGGCGTTCAAAACCCAACTCCTTCAAATTTCTAAGCATTTTCTAATAAGAACACAAATATTGTGATATATAAGTACCATACCATCGGAATCAGCCAAGTGGAAGCGTAGCGCAATTAGAATAGCGCTCGCGTGGCATTCAATGGGTATGGCGTTTAAACCCAACTCCTTCAATTTCTAAGCATTATTCTAATAAGAACACCAATATTGAGATATATAAGTTTCATACCATCGGAATCTGCGAAGTTCTAGCGTAGCGCAATTAGTGAAGCGCCCGCTTAGCAACCAATGAATATGACGTTCGAAATCCAATTCCACCGCATTTCTAAGCATTCTTCTAAGACCAACACTAATATTGTGATATATTAGTTTCATACCATCGGAATCTGCCAAGTGGAAACTTAGCGAAATTAGTAAAGCGCTCGCATAGAACTTAATGGTTATGGCGTTCGAAACCCAACTTCTCCAAATTTCTATGCATTTTTTCTTATAAGAACACAAATATTGTGATATATATAAATTTCATACCATAGGAATCTGCGAAGTGCTAGCGTAGCGCAATTAGTAAAGCGCCCGCTTAGCAATCAATGAATATGGCATTCGAAATTCAATTACACTGAATTTCTAAGCATTTTTCTTATAAGAACAGAAATATTGTGATATATAAGTGTCATACCATTGGAATCTTCCAAGTGAAAGCGTAGCGCAATTAGTAAAGCGCTCGCTTAACAATAAATTGGTATGGCGTTCGAAACCCAACTCCTCTAAATTTCTAAGCAATTTTCTAATAAGAACACTAATATTGTGATATATAAGTTTCATACCATCGGAATCTGCCAAGTGGAAGCGTAGCGCAATTCGTAAAGAACTTGCTTAGCAATCAATGGGTATGGCGTTTGAAACACAACTCCTTCAAATTTCTAAGCATTTTTCTCATAAGAACACAAATATTGTGAAATATAAGTTTTATACCATCGGAAACTGCCACGTGGAAGCGTAGCGCAGTTAGAAAAGCGTTCGCTTAGCAATCAATGGGTATGGCGTTCGAAATCCAATTCCTCCAAATTTCTATGCATTTTTCTTATAAGAACAGAAATATTGTGATATATAAGTTTCATACCATCGGAATCTCGTAAGTGGAAGCGTAGCGCAATTAGTAAAGCGCCCGCTTAGCAATCAATGGGAATGGCGTTCGAAACCCAACTCCTTCAAATTTCAAAGCAATTTTCTTATAGGAACACAAATATTGTGATATATAAGTTTCATACCATCGGAATTATCCAAGTGGAAGCTGGAAGCGTAGCGCAATTAGCAAGCCCCTCGCATAGCAATCAATGTGTATGGCGTTCAAAACCCAACTCCTTCAAATTTCTAAGCATTTTTCTAATAAGGACACTAATATTGTGATATATTAGTTTTATACCATCGGAATCTGCCAAGTGGAAGCGTAGCGGAATTAGTAAAGCGCTCGCTTAGCAGTCAATTGGTATGGCGTTCGAAACCCAACTCCTCTAAATTTCTAAGCAATTTTCAAATAAATACACAAATATTGTGATATATAAGTTTCATACCGTCGGAATCTGCCAAGTGGAAGCGTAGCGCAATTGGAAAAATGGCTCGCTTAGCAATCAATGGGCATTGCGTTCGAAACCCAACTCCTCCAAATTTCTAAGCATTCTTCTAAGACCAACACTAATATTGTGATATATTAGTTTCATACCATCGGAATCTGCCAAGTGGAAACTTAGCGCAATTAGTAAAGCGCTCGCATAGAAATTAATGGGTATGCCGTTGGAAACCCAACCCCTCCAAATTTCTAAGCATTTTTCTAATAAGAACAGAAATTTAGTGATATATTAGTTTCATACCATCGGAATCTGCCAAGTGGAAACTTAGCGAAATTAGTAAAGCGCTCGCATAGAACTTAATGGTTATGGCGTTCGAAACCCAACTTCTCCAAATTTCTATGCATTTTTTCTTATAAGAACACAAATATTGTGATATATATAAATTTCATACTATAGGAATCTGCGAACTGCTAGCGTAGCGCAATTAGTAAAGCGCCCTCTTAGCAATCAATGAATATGGCATTCGAAAACCAATTCCACCGAATTTCTAAGCATTTTTCTAATAAGAACACAAATATTGGGATATATAAGTTTCTTACCATCGGAATATGCCAAGTGGAAGCGTAGCGCAATTAGTAAAGCGTTTGCTTAATAATCAATGGGAATGGCGTTTGAAACCCAACTCCTCCAAATTTCTAAGCATTTTTCTTATAAGAACAGAAATATGGTGATATATAAGTGTCATACCATCGGAATCTTCCAAGTGAAAGCGTAGCGCAGTTAGAAAAGCGCTCGCTTAGCAATCAATGGGTATGGCGTTCGAAATCCAATTCCTCCAAATTTCTATGCATTTTTCTAATAAGAACACAAATATTGTGATATGTAAATTTCATACCATCGGAATCTCCTAAGTGGAAGCGTAGCGCAATTAGTAAAGCGCTCGCTTAGCAATCAATGGGTATGGTGTTCGAAACCCAAATCCTTCAAATTTCTAAGCATTTTTCTAATAAGGACACAAATATTGTGATATATAAGTTCCATGCCAACGGAATCTGCCAAGTGGAAGCGTAACGCAATTAGTAAAGCGTCGTTTAGCAATCAATGGGCATTGCGTTCGAAACCCAACTCCTCCAAATTCCTAAACATTTTTTTAATAAGAACGCAATATTGTGATATATAAGTTTCATACCATCGGAATCTGCCAAGTGGAATCGTAGCGCTATTTGTAAAGCGGTCGCTTGGTATTCAATAAGTATGTCGTTCGAAACCCAACTCCTCCAAATTTCTATGTATTTATTTCTAATTAGAACACATAAAATGCACATGGAGTCGCTAGGGATCGAACGCACCACTCGTCACTGGCAAAGCACCCGCTCCACCACATAAGCTACGCGCCCACTTCGGTAACGTTGATGGTATCTTTCTTAAACTGCACAACCTTGACTAACACAACTTTTTTTTACCAATTGGAAAACTTCATTGGATATTGGAGTAGCTGGGTATCGAACACCTTACCTGTCGCTTGCTAAACAAGCGCTCTACCATTTAAGCTACGCCTCCACTTCGGCGACGATGATGGTATTCTCGTTAAATAACACAAGTTTTTTGTACCAATTGGACAAATTCATTGAATTATGGAGTCGCTGGGGATCGAACGCCCCCCCCCTGTCGCAAGCTAAGGAAGCACTCTACCACTTAAGCTAAAAATCAATTCCGGTTACCTTCATGGTATTATCGTTAGATAACACAACTTCTTCTACAAATTTACAAAATTCATTGGATTTTGGAATCGCTGTCTATCGAACGCCCCACCTGTCGCATGCTAAACAAACGCTCTACCAGTTAGACTATGAATCCACTCATGTAACGTTGATGGTATTTTCGTTAAATAACACAACTTTTTTGTACTAATTGGAAAAATTCTTTGAATTTTAGAGTTGGTGTGTATCGAACGCCTCACCTGTCGCATGTTAAGCAAACGCTGTACCATTTAAGCTACGCCTCGACATCGGTAACTTTGATGGTATTTTCCTTAAAGAACACAATTCATGGAACAATTTGAAAAATTCATTGGATTTAAAGTCGCGGGGTATCGAACGCTCCACCTCCCGCATGCTAAGCAAACGCTCTACAACATAAGCTACGCCTACACATTCCGTAACGTTGATGTTATTTCCGTTAAATAACACAACTTTTCCGTACTAATTGGAAATAACACATTGAATTTAGAAGTCGCGTGGTATCGAACACCCCACCTGTCGCATGCTAAGCAAGCGCACTACAATTTAAGCTACACCTCCGCTTCGGTAACGTTGATGGTATTTTCCTTAAATAAACCAACTTTTCGGTACTAATTGGAAAAAATCGTTAGATTTTGGAGTCGCCGTGTATAGAACGCCCCACCTGTCGCAGGCTATGCAAGCGCTCTACCATTTTAGCTACGCGTCCACTTCACTAATGTTAATGGTACATTCCTTTAATAACCCAACATTTGTACCAATTAGAAAAACTCATTGGATTTTGGAGTCCCTCGGAATCGAATGCCCTACCTCTCACATGTTAAGCATGCGCTCTACCACTTAAGCTACGCCTCTACTTCGGTGATATTGATGGTATTTTCTTTAAATAACACAGCTATTTTGTACCAATTGGAAAAACCCCTTAGTTTTTGGGGTCGGTATGGATCGAACCTGCCTGCCTGTCGCATGCTAAGCAAGCGCTCTACCACTTAAGCTACGAATCTACTCCGGTAACATAGATGGTATTTTCCTTAAATAACAAAACTTTTTTGTACCAATTGGAAAAACTCATTGAATTTAGGAGTCGCTGGGTATCCAAATGCCCCACTTGTCGCATGCTAAGCAAGCGCTCAACCACTTAAACTACGCGTCCTCTTTAGTAACGTAGATGGTATATTCCTCAAATGACACAACTTTTTTGTACCAATTGGAAAAACTCATTGGCTTTTTAGAGTCGCCGAGGATCGAACGCATTACCTGTCGCATCCTAAGCAAGCGCTCTACCACTGAAGATACGAATCTACTCCAATAACATGTATGGTATTCTCGTTAAATACACAACTTTTTGTACTAATTGAAAAAATTCATTGGAATTAGGAGTCGCCGTTTATCGAACGCCCCTTTGGTCGCATGCTTAGCAGGTGCTGCACTACTTAAGCTACGCCTCACATAGGTAACGTCGATGGTATTTTCGTAAAAATAACACCACGTTTTTGTACCAATTGGAAAAATTCTTTGGATTTTGGAGTCGCTGGGTATCGAACGTCCCATCTGTCGCATGCTAAGCAAGCGCTCTACCACATAAACTACGCCTCCACATCGGCCATCGGCAACGTTGATGGTATTTTCCTTAAAAACCACAACTTTTTGGTACCAATTCGAAAAAGAAATAATTGAATTTCGGAGTCGCTGGGTATCAAACGCCCGACCTGTCGCATACTAAGCCGGCGCTCTACCATTTAAACTACGGCTGCACATCAGTAAAGTTGATTGAATTTTTCGTAAATATCATAACATTTTTGTAACAATTGGAAAAATTCATTGGATTTTGAAGTCGCTGGGTATCGAACTATTGCACCTTCAAAAATAGTAAGCCGAATGGTAAATTTATACGCAAAAACATAAAAAAACACTGCATTTATTTATTTGTTGTATTTTATAAATATTTTTTGTTTTAACTCAGCTTTCAAAATCAGGATAACCGTATTTTCAATTACGGACGTGGATGTCAAGGTGTAAGTTTGTTTTAGAGTAAACTATACATAATATTGAAAATTATATATAAGGCCATTTTTATGTTTATTAATTGCTAGGTGTAATTAATTATTTTAAATCAATGTAGATTTTCCTTTAAAATAGCTTCAAAATAATGTGATTACTACTTGGCACAACGTATCGTCAACGGGGAAATGAAGCCTTTTTTTCGTAAGTTTTCAATTTTTTTAAAAATACTTCGAGTTAAATCTAAAAGTTGTAATTTTTACTAAAGTTTGGTATAATAGCGGTCTAGCATGTGTGAAATGTTCAGATTTTTATCTTGTCCCCCAACAGAGATATTACAGTTCAAAATTGGGAAAAAATCCAAAATTCCAATTTTCAAGAGGATGCAATTTTCAAGGGATACGTTATATACCAATGATATTTTACAAAAAGTAACTATATTGTTTTGTGTAAAAGCACAGAAAAAATTAAGGCTTAGATTCTATTTGTTCTTTGAAAAATTACTCTCTGAAAATCGAATTTCGTTCATTCGCGTTCCATAGATTTGGTTGCAAATATTTCCCAAATAAAAACAGAAAATAGGTAAGTAATATTTCGATGTGCAGGCCAGAGTATGCTGAATCGGATGATTTTTATTTTATAATGCTAGAACAACCTAGAGCTGAGTACTTTAGAAAAGAGTAAATGTCTGCAAACGCGAAAAATGGCGCACGGCGCGAAACAAAAATGGCCGCCATTTGTAAACGAGGGACAGTAAAAAAAAGTTAAAGATGGTTTTGAACAGCCAAAGCATAAGGAAATTTATGTACAAAATATGAATTTTTTCGAGATGGTCGAGCGACCAATTTATTAAATTCTGGGCCACTTAAAATGGATTGACCCGTATGTGACGGTAATGGAAAGCTGGATTTTTCCAGGGTGGGCGCTGGGATTCGCGAATAGATGGGGTAGCTGAAGGTGGTGGGGAGGGAGCCGGGAGGCGGCGCTCCCGCGCGTCCGCTCATACCAGAAACATTAGCATACGCATCATACGTGCTAGCGAACTTGATTGAGATTTAATTTGCTTTAGTGTCTTTGTTCGGTAGTGGAGGAACACTAAATTGATGTGATGGCCTGGCGCTGCTCGCATCATCTACATCTTTTCCACTGTCATTTATACCCGTTTCCTCAGTATCATAACTAGCATCACTATTATTGCCAGCAGTAGCCACTCGCCTAACCCTTTGAACTCGTAAGCAAAATGCATAATACACCTCCTACAGCTCTTACGGCATGTTAGAGATGCCACGAGAATAATGGCTACTAGGTAATGTGCTCCGGCCTACCACTCCTAGGGCATGTCTCAGATGCCACCCCAAAATCCCTAATTAACTCGTTGGGCATGCCACAGATGCCCGTGTATTTTCCTGTCATGTAAAATAAAGTTTTCATTGTTGAAGCGATTTGATTTCTTTGGTCAAAAAACAATAGAAACTGTATGTAACGTATGGGGGAGGAGATTATCCGGGTTACTCTTCTATTTTTAAACAATGGCGCAATAATGTGAAAACGAGCTGGATCGGGGGAATACCGAGTATATTATTTTAAAATGTGACTGAAAATATTGTTACTGAAATTAATATATCATTTTATAAAATTGTCTCTATAATTTATAATTATAATTTATTTGGAGCTTGATGATGTCATCGAATAACAAGAATGGTGAACCTAGCACAAAGGTTAAGTTTACAGATGATAGTAAATGTATCGAATGTATGAAGTTCATTCGCAAAACTTGTGGAAACGAATCTACAATTAGAAATGAAAAAGAAGTCAGAATTGTAAAAGAAAATTAATGGCGAGGTAAATATAAATAATGTTTTGTGCTATAATTGTAGAAAAAATTATTTTTTAATTCCCCGGATATTTTGGGACCATTTTATGCCACTGAAAATGATGCTACGATTATGACAAAAGTATAGCAGACCCACATGGTCTGAACAACTTATTACAGGAAATACAGGAAGTACAACTTATTACAGTACAGAAAGGAGACTTTTGCGTAGTAGACAGAGGTTTTAGAGATGCCAAAAAATATTTAGAAGAGAAAAAAGTACATCGTTCTTATGCCTGCACTGAAAGGTAATCGTAAGCAATTAACAAGTGAGGAATTTATTCTTCCCGTTTCGTAACGAAGATTCGCTGAGTTGTGGAAGCAGTTCACGGAGTCATTGCTAAAAAATATAAACTCTTGCATCACCAATTAGACAACAAATTATTACCAAAGGTAGGCTTGTATTGTAAAATAGCATGCTATTTGAACAATACTTTCGGTCCAAGAATGATTTCCGATATGAGCAGAACAGAAGATATTGTTCAACGAATATTACTTCCACAACCTACAACTAATACCCTGGCAAACGAAGTCAAAGAACGAAGATGGGCCCGACGAAAAGTCGATTTCAAGAAGGTAACTATAACAGATATTCCTGATTTTCCAGATCTCACGAAACAAGATTTGATTTTTTTTCTAAAACATATCAATTGGGTCAGGCTATTTCATATTTAGCAGAAATATTTACATAAAACAACAACATCGATTTACAATATTTAACCCATTTGGACCCAATGTCATATACATAGGACGGTCGTAGTGCTTTATTTATTTGGTTATAACGAACATGAGAAGACATCAGGTGGCGGTTTTGCTGCACTAATTGTGACGTATAGGTTTGGTTAACTTCATGGAAACATTACATCCTCTTATACTGTGTTGGATTCCGAGATTTGGAGCTCTCGAATTGTCTGAAGTTCAAGTTCTCGAATTGTCTGAAACAACTATTTCATTTTCTCTCTATGTAGAAGTTAGTATTCATTTTCCCGCTAATGCACGTTTACCAAAGGATGTGGGTATGAGTTTATAAAGTTATTTTTATTCTAAAAAAATTATATTGTTTACAAATATTTGTTGAATTTCCGTGTCCTCTCCATAGGACATTGGGCACATATGTAGTATTCACTCCGTTTCGTATTTTATTTCGATTACATTGTTTTATACGACTTTGATTTACTTTATCTGTTCATTTACGGCAATATTTTCGCACAACTGCCGAACTTACTGAATATTTAGAAGAATTAGATGATTCAGAGTTTGAAGATGTGGTCAACGATAAATGTTATATTTCCTTGAACATTATTCCACCTGAAGCTGATGCAGTTAGTGATAATGAACATGTTGATGATGAAGTAATTTGTGGTGAATCGGAGTCAGATGGTCTGAAAACGGATGTGGCTGGTACAATTGAGATAATTGGACGCGACAAAGATTTTGACGATCAAATATTGCGTCATTCATCACAATCCATTGAATCTATAGGCAATAAAGAGCAAGTAGAACAGAAAGTTCGGTATTTTCCTAAATGGAAGAAGGTTACTGCTAACAGTAAAAATATTGTAAAGAAACCAAATAAGGTATCACCTGAAAACAATGGAAAATATCAAAAAAGATCTTGCCGGCAAAAGTATTCCTGAGATATTTTTGTCTATGCTCGATCCTCTCTTAGATCACAGTTTAGAACAGACGATCCTTTACAGTACTCAGAAAAATTACCACAGTTTTTCTTTGTCCAAGGGAGAATTACTGAATTTTATTGGAATTTTCTTGTTCAGTGGCTATCACATTTTACCGAGAGAAAGGATGTATTGGGATCGTTAACCAGATTGTCATATAGATATTGTATTCAATTGTATGTCAAGGAACAAATTTCAAATGATAAAGAAATTTATACATTTTAATGATAATGCTAATATTGACAAAACAGATAGGTATTATAAAGTTAGACCTCTTTATGATATTACAAACCAGCAGCTTCTCAAATATGATGTCTTCAGTGAATATCTTTCAATTGATGGTTAAATATTTTGGACGGCATTCACTAAAACAATATATGAGAGGTAAGCCAGTAAAATTTGGCTACAAACTCTGGATGCTGTGCAGTTTTGATGGGTATCCTTTTCGCATAATACCTTACCAGGGTGAGGTAGAGAAAAAGAATACACCTTTGTCCACTAGAGTTGTTGAATCTCTCTTAGAATGTGTTTGTAATCCAGATGAACATGCCATTTACATGGACAACTTTTTCTCCTTATATGAACTTGTAACATTGAAAGAGAAGGGATTCTTTGCCACTGGAACAATGAGAGAGAATAGAGTGGGAAAATGCCCCTTACAATATTCAACATCAATGAAGAAAGAAAAACGAGGCACAATGGACAAATGTTTTGATGTAAAACATGAAATCGGTATTGTAAGGTGGCATGATAATAAAGTTGTGACCTTAGTCACAAATGTTGAATCACTTGATGCAAAAGAGGAAATTGAAAGAAGATCCAAGGGTTCCAGGAAAAATATTCCAATACCAGCGTGCATCAAATCCTACAACAAATACAAAAATGGAGTAGATCTTTTCGACTCTCTCATGTCTGCCTCTGAAACTAAAATCATTTGGAAGAAATTGTATTTCTCGTTGTTTACAAATGTTTCGGACACAATGGTGGTTGCATCCTGGAAGTTGTACAAATTTGCAGAACTTGGGAAACATGATCAATTGATGTTTCGAAGGGAGTAAGTTTTATAAGATATGTACAGTTAATTTGAACTATATTTAACACAATAATCTTAAATATTATAAATTTACAGGTTAGCTACGTTCCTTATTTCAAGAAACGTCAATGAAAAGCCTAAAACAGCACCTCAGGTGAAGAAGTTGTGCCTCAATAGTTCTCGCTGGATAATATAGGGCATTTAATTATAAAAAATCCCTCTGGAAAACAATTAAGGTGTGATTACAGCCATAAAGGCAAGCCCACAACAATGTGCATCAAATGTAACAGGGGATTGTGCTCAAAATGCTTTGAGCCATACCATAAGGAGTAGTAGAAATAAAAATCTGAAAATTATACATTTAATCCCAATGTCCTATGTATAGGACAGGCGTTATTTCAAGACCTATATATGATATTTCCTCAAATCCTTCGAAAATGTGATCAAGTTACTCATTTGAATCACATGTATCATGCATATCCCAAAAAATTAGGTTTTACTAATTACGGGGCCAAATGGGTTAAAATTAAAGCCAACCATCCTCAAGTTCGAAGTCCGTTCACAGCACATTAAAAGAAAAACCTATATATGCTTTGTGGAATACAAGCCTCATACCATTGGATCTTCAGGAAAACTAAAATATTGTTGCGGTTGTGCAAACTGTCTTCGTACAATCGGATGTTGCTTGCACATTGCCGCCATAATTTATTACTTGTCTCACGGAAGTTACAATGTAAAAAACAATAAGGTCATCGGAATTTTTGAATTTTATTTTTGGATACGAGGATACAAATCCTGTAATTAATGAAGACAGAATATTACATATTATACGAAGACTAATATGTTTAGGATGCATACTACTAACTTACATGCTATGCTTCATCTATACAGAGACGAGGAACGTCTGCTAATTGTCAATTTCAGTAATTTTTTTCAGGAACGGGAATTTGTTTTGAATCTGGGTTGGTGGTATAGGATTTCGGGCGAGGTTGAGTGCATTATTGAAATAGAATTTGGAGGTGAGGTAATTAATATGGTTGGCTAATATGGTTCAATGGATGTTTTTTTGTGGAGTTGGTCGTTGGTAACAAACCAAGGGACATTAGTGATTATTCTTGATACAGATTTTGGAAAATTTGTATTTGGTGGATGTTGGTTTTTTTGTGGCTTTAATCCAGTTGGGCCACGCCTATATTAATATGTCTGTGCTCTGTGGTAGTGAGGAGTTATTGTTGATAATAGGTTTCAGTTGTAATTTTATTTTTACTTGACAAACTTAGTTTGTAAATGTTTTTTTTTCAGGTAATTTTCGTGTTTCTGTTGAGTCCAAGATATTTAATTTTGCTCTGAGAATGACAGATTATTGGTTTGTTGTTTAATGTGAAGAGAGTTGGAGAAGTGTAAGTCCTGAGGGTAAATATTTTGGTAGCAGTTTTTAATGGGTTAAGTTGGATTTTTAGTTTAGAGGCCCAGCTATCAATTAGATTTAGATATAGTTGCATTGTGTTACGTATTTCGTATAGATCAGGTCCTGAGAAAAAAAAAGCGCCGTGTCGTCGGCAAATTGGGGGATTATTTGGTAAATCTGGGTGATTTTGGCAATTTTGGGCGATTTATCATTTCGTAAGGGTGGAATTTTAATTCTTTACACAAAATTCTTCTAACCGATTCACGATTGATTCGTAGCTCACCTTCATGACGTCCAACTGACCGTTCTGGGCTTCTGACTACCGCTTCCCTTAGCCTTTATTTCTGATGTCGTTACACTGCGTTTCGGGCCAGGCTTCTTAGCCATTACGTTTCCTGTCGATCTGAATTTGTTCACCCATATGAGGATTGTATTGCGTCTCGGAACAGCTCCATGTCGACCAACATTGAACCGTGACCGAAACTATCGCTGCATAGCTGTAATAGACTCATCACTTCTCTGTCATAGACAAACAATCGACGTTCCTTGTCCCTTTGCTCCATAGGGAATGAGTAAATGAAATGGCGTCTTTTATAGAGCAAAACTATCCCACCACACCCACCTCCCACCACTGCACTCTCAGTTCTACGCAGTTCAAAACCGTTCCTGTCCTGTGTGTCACTTGTACAGTCGATATCACAAATTCTGGGCGATACCCTATGCGGCCAAATCTGGCCTTTCCACAGCTTGGACAACCACGTCTGGGCACTTGACCAATCCCGGAGCCTAGGCAAAGCGGCTCTTATCATTGGCTTTTTCGCCATGATTCAGACACTTCCCCCTTCCTCCCCTTGAAGATTTTCCTCCTCGTTATCTCAAAGGGGCGGAGCAATTTTTGAGCTGATTGACGTCGGCGGCGCTGCTTCGCTATCGGAGAAGGTGGCAGAAGGGGAGGGGAGAGAGCGAGTAAGAGCAATAAGAGGAGTGGGTATTCAGGCGAAACGGATTGCTGAGCGCGGGCGCGAGGCCCCACCCCCATCCACCCAATCCACATGGACGCTGGCCCTCTGGACGCTGACGACCCACGCGCCCCACGCGCGGTCACGGGAAAGAGAAATGACATTTTTATCGAATTATTTATATATATAAATAGAAAATGCGAACATAAATAGCAAATGTTTATTTTTATTTGTGGAAATCTTCACTCAAATTAAATATTTTATTAACTATTTTTGAATAACCACCTGCTGAAAGAAGAATAAATTAAATTAGAAGAAAAAATTAAGTCCTAAAATGTTACGATTCAATGTAATTTTCTTAAAACGAACTATTAAGAAAGTAACAAAAACGTCTTTAAATAAACTTTAAAGATACTGAGTTTGTAGCTAAGAAATTTCAATCCCGTTACAATTTTCCAGTTAAAATGTTTAAATGAAACACAGGTGTACTCGAAGATGCTATTTTCACAACTTATATTATGTTTTAGTGTGACCTCTATAAACAGTGTCTGAAGTATTATGTTCGATTGGAGGAGCTCCATCGCAATCCAAAGAAACTCTAGGAAACTCACTTTACCACGGTTTTCGATATTCAAGAAAGGCACCGTTTTATTCACACGAATCACACCGTCCTTGTTTTCTGTTATTTTGTGAAATAATTTTAGCCTTTGTGAGGTATACGCATGAGAAATATTTTCTGTATAGATAAGGAATCCCAATACAATAATGTGAATCAAACATCATAATTCATTTAATTTTCGATATACACCTACAACATCAGTGTTTTCATGAACTCGCAAGCCCCCAAATCCGAACATTAGATCTACTTTCTTATTATTTACACAAAATTCTACTTCACAGTTTCTTAAAATAAACGAAACGTGAATTGTGCTTAATCACCTTAACAATTGCGTAGTGCAATATTATTGGAAAAATTGTCAGTAAAGATGTGATAAATATTTAGAGTGATTTTAAATCATATGATGATTATGATTAGGGTTTAAAGGCGCCTCAACATATCATTGGAGCTCGTGTCAATCAGTAAAATAATTTTTATTAATTATAAATTGAGTAAAAATATAGTAAAGTCTGACTAATTATGAAATAAAATAACTGATAAAGAGGATGTTTCATGAACAATAGGAAATCAGTTCATAGAAGGCATTTTAAAAATCACCCCCATCTCTCAGATTAGATTATAAAGTTCATTTTCTCGAAGAAGGACTCTGCGGAGAGAGGATTACCCAACAACTCTTTCAGAGAGTCGGCGAGGCGATGCCTTCTCCGAATACCACTGAAATAATTGCAGTACACGAGAGCATTCTATGCGGTAAGGCCTGTTCATTTCTCGCAAATGCGGAGTGGGTCGCAACGCGATAAGATGTCCTTGTAAGAAGTGGCAGTGCCCGATCCGAAGGCGAATGAAAATTACCTCCTCGCGCCTTGAGCCACGCATGACGACCAGGTTTTGATGGAGTGCTTGATCCTCGTGAGTTTGAAATATGAATTCTGACACTCTTTTTGCCATGCACCATGTAACTTATTAATGTTAATGATAAGAGTAACTTATTCATGTTAGTCTATTTATGTTAATGTGTTTTAAAAAAATCATCTGTTACAAAATCAGTGGTGATTAGATATAGTACTAACTTACAATTATAACACAGATAGTAGGAGTAACTCACATATTATACGAATATGAAGGGGATAATATTAAAGTTAGACATTTTCAGAGATCATGAGTTTTCGGGAGAGGTTGTGATCAATTCCACGATTTATTACAATTTTTAACTATTTTAACGACGTGAACGCGTATACATGGCAGTACTGTCGGTAACCTTGAACGTTAGTGTACCTTTATTCGCCAGTGTAAACAATGTTTCTTTTCTGAGTACTAAACATGTCGAATTTTGTACCAAGAAAAGTGTATTTGCGGGGAATTTTATTGAACTACTTTATTCAGACCAAATTTGCACCTGAAGCCACAGAATTCATGTTGAGATTTACCGTGAACATGCCCTGTCGAAAGCGACATGCAGAGATTGGTTTCGACGCTTCAAAAATATTGCTTATGATCTTTGAGATAAAGAACGCTCTGGTACACCGAAACATTTAAAGACGGAGAGTTGGAGGCATTACTTAATGAAGACACATGTTAGACGTTAGCTGACATCGCAAACCTAGTTGAAGGCATTAGGAATGATGCAGAAGCAAGGGCATTGGGTGCCGAATGAGTTTAAGTCGAGAGACGTCGAAAGGCGTTACCTCACGTGTGAAATGGTGATTCAACAGCAGAGAAGAAAAGGTTTTTTGCATCGTATCGTGACTGGCAATGAAAAGTGGATACAGTAAGCCTAAGGGTAAAAGATCGCGGGGTAAGACGGCCACGCAACGACATCTTGCGCGAAGCCAAATATCCACGATTTGAAGCTTCTCCTCTGCATTTGAGGGGGATCAGCTGGGTGCAATTTATTAGGAGCTTCTCAAACCAAACGAAACTATCACGGAATATCTCTATCGACTGCACTTGATGCGTTTGAGCCGACCTCTAAAGAAAAAAACGACCACTTTAGGAGCAGAGATACCACAAGGTGACTTTGTTACACGACACCTCTCGGCTACATGGTGCAAAACCGGTGAAAACCTACTTGAAAACTTTTAATGGGAAACCCTGTCTCACCCGCTGTATTCACTAGACATCGCCCCTTCAGACTATCACCTATTCCGTTCAATGGCACATGGTCTATCGTAGCAGCGCTTCCATTCGTATAAAGATACCAGAAAACTGGTTGATTCTTGGATAGTCGCAAAAGACACTGTTTTTGCGATGTGGAATTTTTCTGCTGTCAAAAAATTGGGCAAAAGTAGTGGTTTGTGATGGACTATACTTTGAGTGGTATATTGTATACCACATACTATAATAATAAGCTTTAGTTGTCACACAAAAAACAGCAGTAACTTATTCAAGCACCTTATAATTTATTGAAACTAGTAGTGCTACAGAATGGCACAGACTTTCCCGTATTAGTTTTCTATTTCCTTGGGTCTTCGCTAGCTATTCGGAATTGCCATTTACTCTTTCTTGCTAGCCACCATCTATCACGGCCAAAAGAACATTCTTTTGTCATTTTATTAATTTTTTCGGTTTCCTATTGGTAAAACGAAAATATTAATTTTAGAATAATAAGGAAGAACACGAAAACCTAAATAGATATTTTCTATGAAAAATTATGTGCCGTTTTAAAGAAAATTGCGTTTAAGCGCTACTAAAAATACGAATTTGAATATATCACTCCGTGTATACGTACGTATACGGGAAAGTAAAAATGTCTGTTCAGTATTATTGGAAATGAAATTATAGAGTTTGATAGAATTGGAAGTAATTGTTTAGATATTTTTGGTTTTAATAAACTAAATATAGCCCTCTGAATATTGCGCTACGAAAAGTAGAACATTTCGAAATTTCATCTACAAGAAGTCTTCACAGACCCGATTTATTTGAACAGAGTACTGCAATCACTTTCATTAATCGTCAGTCATGTATCATTGAGTTTCCAATGTGTATATTGGCGTATATACTGACATATTTGTTTGTATTACATTATATTTCAGTATATTGCAGTATCAGTACAATATAACACTGATACTGCATCCTGAGGGGCAGCCTTTTGGCAATATTTGGTGTTCGAAGAGACTGGCGAATTTGAAACGCATTTTTGGAGATGTTGATATTACGAGGCATTCTAACCTAGTAAAAACGAAAAAGAACTAATTATCAGAAACAATTTCACAATTGAACAGTTCAGTTTGAACTTGCAATTATCATCGCACGAATATTGAAGATGTCTTGTGTAAAGCAGAAACCTTGCATGTAACCTACTCTGTTGTCAGTGAACAGTGTATTAATTTATTTTTACTTTCTTGTATACGTAATACGTATATACGGAATGATATACGTAGTACAAGATATATTACTTGTATGCTTGTCTATAGTTAGTTATATAATCCTATGGTAATTAGATTTTGAAATTTCAACGGAAATGCACGTTAACATATGACATTAAATAAAACTTGAATCCGTAATTTTATTTTGGGAGAAGTTTGGGTGAAACAGAATTAATGCAACACCCTCAAAAAACTTTTTTTTCTCAATTTTCCGTGATAGAATGCTGTGAATTGTTATTGATTGATTGTTTAATATTTTCGGACGTGTTATCTACAATGTAAGTGTACCGTATGATATATTTGGAAGGTGACAGTGTTCCCTCCCCTGCTGGAACTACAGATTCAACTCCCATCTACATTTCGATTTGCCAGTATTTCCCATCCAGGAATCTTTCCCACTGTAGCAACGCCTCCAGGCGAGACGAGATCTAAGCCCCTGACTGGTCTCCGCTTATGTGTGGTAAAGTTGTGCATGTATGTAAGTTTGTGTGTGTGTGTATTGAAGTAAAGGGGAGAGGCAAGAATGAGAAAGGAAAGATCGTGCGCCGTCAGTGGGCCGTGTGTTAAGGTATTTATCAGAGAATCAAGGAAAAACTATCACAACAGCCTACAGCTGGAGTTCAAGTTCGAGCAGTAACTAAATTCGACCTAGATCTGTAATTAGAATCGGACATCTGCCAAAATTGGGATTAGAACCCTACGACTTCCCGGTCAGCAAAGCTACAAAGACAACAAATGATGATCCTGGACTATTGCAACCGGTGCAAAATGCAGGTAAAACAATAACTCTCATTTCCATTAAATTATCACTGGTGTTGTCATTGCCAACAATGTTGTTTATTACAAGAGCAGCTTTCGATGGCTTAGCCATCATCATCATTATCACACCAGATTAACTTTAGAAAACCTCCACATCCATTTAAATGACAACCTTCAGAATGAAAATATAAACCATAATCCCTCCCCTCTACTGAAATTATTATTAGACACCACCCTCACACCGCATTCCTCCGGGGCGGCGCAATAGACAGGACACCGCACCCAGGCCATTAACCCTCCTCTCCTCCACCACCCCACAGCCCGGTTACTTAAGCCGCTTGGCCCACCCAAACCCGCGTAGTCGTTTCGTGTCTTCCAGACAGCAGGTAAGGAACGGCTCAACTTACATTTCATGTTTCTGTTACAAAAATATTTTTCTCAAGTTCTATTCAGTTTCATCCACTTTCTTGCGTAGATTTAAATTCCTGTTATATAAAAAACTTCTTTCCCTTTGTTTTCATTTCACATAAAGTTAGTTCTGTTTTTAAATTACTAGTAATCCGCCATTCCTAATGTTAATCTCTTGTTTTATTGTTATCTCTTGCTTTTAATTGTTTAATTAATTGTTTGCTATTTTCTTGTACTAGAAAACTGATGATGATGGCTAAGCCATCGAAAGCTGCTCTTGTAATAAACAACATTGTTGGCAATGACAACACCAGTGATAATTTAATTTTAAATGCCAACGACATTTCACCATTAAACCAATCTCATTTCCATTATACATTCTGAAATTTTCAACATTACTATTATTCAAACACGACAATTATTACTATTATTCATTATTTTTCTTTTTCCTTGGAATTCGAAAGGAAAATTTAGAAAAGGTATTTAGTTACACATCTCCATGGAAATCAATGAAATCAATTCAAACACCTGTCCTTCCTTGCGCATGTAAAATTTTGCATTGCCAGTAAGAGTATAGGAACTCGCGCAAGACATGACACAGCCACAAATTACTTATATTTTGTCTCAAATAGGAGTCGCAATAGCAAAAGGTTTTGCATAATAAACAGTAAAAAAATGTATAGAATCTTCCAGTCGTTTTGACACATTTCTCAGACATATTTCTCTACCTGTGATGTTTGACTTATGGTTTTGACTTTTGAGTTTTTCTTCCTCAAAAACGTAGCTTAGTTGAAACAGGTAAGCGAACCTCTAACGTCGTGGCCAGTTAAATCGAGTTGAAACTTAATGAATTTGAATCATATCCGGGAAATTTTATTTCTTTCCATATTAGTAATAACAAAGTGTAAGATTCAAGCAAGGGACAAATTTCAGCCAGAAAATTTGACAAAATTTTAGGCACAGAGAAGCTCATTGATAAAAAAAGTCGTTAATAACAAAGAAAATAATTTTAGGTTCGGAAAGTAAACGATCGTAGTGGTATAACCCCAAAAAGGCCTACGAAAATGAAAATAAAGGGAAGTAAATGATCTTGTGAACGAGTAGTTGATTAACGTCCGTACAAAAAACTTTCCAAGTTTTGTGTTGCAAGTATGATAAAATGGTTTCTTCTCGCAAAAGAAGGAAATGTTTAGAAGATTATCGACATGGTTATTTGAAATACCTTTTAATTTCTCATCAACAAAAAAAACTGGCGAGGTATTGCCAGATTCGAACGCGCGCTCCTCCGTTCACAAGTCTCTCGCCTAAGCCGTTAGCCTAAGACGTATTCCTTTTTTTGCAACGAGTTTATATATGGGACGAATTGTATCTGAAAATTTATTGAACTTTTGCATTTGTGCAGCGTAAAATAATAATTAAATTATCCCTATGTGACAATAAGAATGCAGTTCAATTTACGTGACTATAGAATAATACAGCCTACCTATAAATATTTCAGTTCAGCGTTATATTATGATTCTCGCTGGCAGTCGCTTGGCTCTCAGACTCGCTGAGCTGAGGCGTTATCTTTACCTGCCCTGCGGGCAAGGTGAGATGAGGAGAGGTGATAAGAACTAAACCTCTCTGACGAGTTTCGACTGTAAAAAATTCAGAATTCACTTGAGGCAAGAAATAACAAGAAATGTATGAAAAATTTATCGACTTCCAGAAACAAAAACACCTGCAGTCACTAAATTTATTCTCCAACTGTTCACCCCTAATAATCTAATAAAAAATATCTCTTATTTTCTCGTATTATTGGTAATGGACAAGTAATACATTACAACTTTTCCCTAATGGCATTTCATCCTTCTCTTAAAACTCTTAATGAGACGACGAACGAGACTGTAAAAAATCATACCTTAAATTATTGAAAATCGAAAAGTTTTCATTAAATTCTCCCTTCTACAGCTAGTTTTCATTCTTTGTGTTCCATACATACAAACGTTTTCAAGGAATGAAAAAAACCTACCCCAGTCAGAATTTGAACTAGAGCCCTCTGGCTCTTACAAGCAAATGCTCTACCACTTCGGCTAGAAGACGGCTTTTCAAGATGTCACTAATGCAGTATTTTGCATATTAGGATGTCGTTGACAATAGAAAATGGCCTTGAAAAATCTCAGAAACTGCTCTTAATTGAAATTTAATTGTGAATTAAATTTATTTAAAAATCTAATATTGTAGAAAGCATTGTGTTAAGGCGGCGATATAGCTCCTTTTTCAGATTTGGGTTATTGTTCAATTTTTGGGAGAGCGGGCATCAGTTTTCGTTACGGCGAGACGAAATGTTATGGTATGCTCGTTCGCTCGTTCGATCTCTGAAAAGACACAGTATACCCTTCTTGTTATAAGATAGTATAAATAAATAAGCAATCAGGGAATAAATCGTTCAACCCGTTACCTTAGGCTCACACGAAAAACAATGCCTTCTTTTAATCTGTATTCCACAAAATTCCACTCGTGCAAGCACATGCGTTTCTCGCGGCAAAATGGTTGTTCTTTGAAATGTTTCATAAAAGGCGACAAGTTATGCCAACCTTGCTAAGTTAAACTGTTCTCATGGAACGTTTATGCGAGCACACTGAAGCTCGTTCACTGGGCGGAGCGACTACTTTGAAAAACTTGTTTTTCCGTTTGAATTTGTGTTTCAATGCTGTCATTGGTTTAAAAAAGAAAACAAAGGAAATCTGGCATGTCTAAGTAATTTTCTCTGCACTGGTGCTTTGGAGTGCACTCTAGACGGTGCTGCGACCTTGCGACGAAAGATGAAACTGTTACGAAACAGCTTTTGGGTCAAATACTATTATGACTACCAAATAAATCATATATTTCCGCGCTTTTTCGCCACCAGCACGCGGATTTGGAGGGAATTTTTTATAAGTCCGACGCGGTACGTTCAAAATGCAAATTCTGAGCTAGTAATAAAGGGCCAAAGATTGTTACAAAAACCAATCTCCCACCACGGCGCCAAATATGAATATGAAATGTATGTGCCAACACATTGGATTACAATATAAATCTAAAGCTTTAATTTCGAACAGGTTTTTTTGGTTTTTTATATGAATCTCATAGGACATTTTTGAAAATTTTCAAAAAATGGCACCAAATTTTGTATTAAGTTTTGACTTTGGATAAAGTAAAGTCGTTTAAGAAAATGATGCACGTCGCGTTTTCGTTGGAATGCCTGATATTTAAAAAATTGAAGAAATTCATTTTTTTTTCGTCATCTTCATATAACTACAATTGTAAAAATTTTTCAAAATGACATCTGTTCATCATAGTAATTTCATAATTCTCGGAAATCATCTCATTATTGTCGGCCGTGGTTATTGTATGATGTAAATAATATCCTTATAAAAAGAAATAATATGTTGAAGGAAGGTAATAAATTCAACTTAGAACTAACAAACACACTTCTTTACTTTAAAAAGTTTTTATCACTTATGGTTTTCAGTTCTTTCGTACATAAAAAGAAGAGTAAAAATAAGTTTCACACAATTTCTGAGAAAGCAAATATTTAAAATTTATGTTGCCCGTTAAATGCAAAATTACTCAAAAAATATTAATATTTTCAAAAAAACTAAACATGACTTTCTTTGAAAATCTGTTTAACGGATTTCACTAAGAAAAACACTTATGTTCATAATTCTACTTGTAGAAAGACACTGAAAAAAATTGAATTTCTCCAATTTTTGAAAAATCAAGAATTTTATCGAAAATTTGATCTGCATCATTCTCTTAAGCGATCTTTACGCTACCCGAAGTCAAAATTTAATCAACAATTTTTTTGCCATTTTTTTGAAAAATTTTAAAATGTTCCAGGTGTCAGGCTCCAGGTTCCATACAAAGTACTTACCAACATTGAAATATCGGTTATAAATTCAAGGGACCGCCACAACATCCAGCTAGAATGGGGAATATCAATTTTGGAGAAAGTCGGATGAGCAATTTAGGTACAAGCGTTGTGTACAGACGGGCAGACAGGCGTTTTTACGTCAATCAATTTTTAGGTATCAAGTATCCACAAAACATGGATTCTGGCGACATATGTTAGATCATCTTCTTTACCAGGGTACGGCAATTAAAAGTTTTCCGTCGAAAAGTCCCTTTTTCCCCGCAGGATTATGATACTTTCTCTATACCACTTTAGCAGTAGCGATTGTGTAAGAGTAATGACATTTTTTTCAATTTTTGTGAACGAACACAGCAAATTGTAATTGATTGTTTAATTAAGTTTTTAAGGAGCGTTAACAAAAATGTTAATTAGTGCCATAAGTGAGGTCCATGATATATCTTGAGAGGTGGCGGTGTTTTGCCTCTGCTGCAGCCGTAGATCCGACGCCCACCTACACTTCGACATGCAGAGATTCCCTACACACGTAACCCCCCCACCGTAGAAACACACAAGTCGCGACAAGATCCAAGACTCTGAGTGGTCTCTCGTCATGAGTGATAGAGTTGTGCTTGTAATTTTGTGTGTGTGTGTGTGTGTGTGTGTATTGCAAGAAAGAAAAGGCAAGATTGCATACGGTCCATTATCCTTTTGTTAAGGTAATGTGTGTTTTTTTTCTGGTATTATTTGGAGAAAGCATGGAAACATACTGCATCAGAGGAGGCGATAACTGGAATTCTCCTCCAACCAGAAACTAAATTCTACCTAGATACATAACTAAACTCAAACATCCACCACAGTTGGGATTAGACCCTTAGGTCTTGTCAACAAAGCTGCATGGACAACAAATGATGTTACTGGGCTATCGCAGCCAGTGGAAAGTGCTGTTAAAAACAAAGTCTCATTTCCATTATGTATTCTTAAGTTTCCAATATTACAAATATTAATTGACAGTATTTGTGTAGTAATGATGTCTGTGAATGTCTAATGTTATACACTGCGTTAGCCGAATTATAAGAGACATCGGGATAATCTCCGCTTCCTGATATTGTGAATTTCTATGGAGTTGGTAGATAAATTCCTTCTATGATGTGGTTTAAGCAGCAATTTATCGAATTCATTCTGATTAATAAATATTGTTGGAAGGTCAATAAAACGAGCCATTTTTTTCCCGCAATAGGACAACCAGAAGCCTCTGATCTCTACCATTTGACTGAGACACACGGTAGAGGACAGACGAGAACGTTGTATAGAGGAAATAATAGGGTGATTCATTGATATCGATTGATTGATTAGTGTTTCCGGACACGTTAACGGCTTAAGTAATTAGACCCATAAGTGTAGTCTATGTTTTCCCCTGAGGGAGGTTCATCTTTCACCGCTGGATGGTAAGTGAGACCCGGCTCCGAACTACTTCTCGGCTAGTGGTGTTTTCCACAACCAGATATCTCCCAGCAACGGCGCGGCATCAGGGACGGGACCAGCTCTAAGCTCCCGACCGGTCTCCTGGCACGTCTGTCAGTGTATTACATGTACATGTGATGTGTAAGTAAAGGGTGACGACAGAGCAAGGAAAGGGAATGGAATATCGCGCGCCGACCGTGCTGCTTCGATATTCGCGTGGTTGTGATCCGAAAAAACACGCAAAACTACCCATAAGAGCAGCCGACCGCTGGAACTCCCCTCTACACAGTGAATGAACTCGTCCTAGATATCTAGCTAATGTCGATGATACCGTCACGGTCGGGGCTCGAACCTAGGACCTTCCGATCAGCGGCACTGCAGTGCACTGAAGTCTTCTTGACGAAAATACATAACCGAACTAGTTGAGAGTATAATTTGATTCTGATAAAATAATTTTTGGGAATACTTCACAAAATGCACGTTGGACAAATTTAACATTTATATGCTGTTATGTATAATTGTATTCTAGTGTTCAATTAAAGTATATACTCAAGATATAATTCTATCTTTAGATACAAGTTGTGAATTTTCACTTTGTGGATATTCCTGTCCTTTCAGAAACGTGGCAGATAGATATTATTTCAATCTTTTAATTTTTATTAGTATTTAGATTGGTAAGGTATTTCTATACGTGTTTGGACATAATGTAGTCCTTGACTCCAAAGAAACAGTCGGGAGTAAATGGGGAAATAAAATTAAGGGTGATCATTGATCTTGTAAAATGCTGGGAGACAACTCGGTGAACGAGACGTGACACACCCAGGTATTCCATAAACTTTGTTTCTTAAATAGTTGCAAATAGGAGTTACAATAGGAGGAGAAAGGTTTTGCAAAATAAACAGTAAAAAAATTTCTAGTATTTTACTGTCATTTGGACACATTGCTCAGTTGTTATTTATCTGTAGGTGATGTTTCGCCTAGTTAGTCTTCAAAAGTTAACTTTGTAGAAGCACGTTGGTAGAAGAACGGCTGACGTCGTATCCCCTAAGAACGAGTTGTAAATAAGTGAGTTCCAATCGTACCCTTCCAAAATATCTTGTTTTATTATTGCTTATTTTTCTTTATTTGGTATTATTAATAGGAAAATGTACGATTCAAGCAAAGAAGAGGTTTTAGCCAGAGAACTTGACAAAATTCTTAGGCGCAGAGAGACACGAAGGAATGACAAAGGGAGTAATATTATAGTTTCGAAAGAAAACGAACGTAATGATATAAAACCAAAAGAGGTCTATGAAAAGAAAAATATGGGAAAGTGATTAATCTAGTGAACGAACAGTTCATACACGTACGTACAAAAAAAATCGCAGTATTGTGATAAAATTGTTTCTTCTCGCAAAAGAAGAGAATGACATGAATGAGAAGATTCTCGACATCGTTATTTGGAATTTATTTTCATTGCTCGTCAAGTAAAACAGATCCGCCAGGGTTTTAGCGGATTTGAACACGCAATCCTCTACTCGCCCGTCGCGAATCTAGGTTATTGCGCTACTAACGCAGTCGTATGCCTTTCCGCGAACTAATGCAGTTTAGAATCATATGAATTTGTGTCTTCACATTCATTGCTTTTTCCCATTTCTGTAACTTAAAATATTAAATAAACTACCTCTGGGGGACAATAAGAATGCAGAGCAATCTACGCAATCCTATGAAATAGGTAATTCTAGTTATAAATGTATCGGTTGAACGTAATGGAGTTGTCGCTAGCAGGCACGTTGTTTCTAGCTTTGCGCTCAGGCCTTATCACCTTTCGCCCCTGTCCAAGGTCAGATTGGCAGACGTGATAAGGTTGAAGTAAATGTAGTAGACTAGTTTCGACAGCGTCCAAAATTCAGGAAAGAATTCTGAAGTTATTTCGTTTGCAGCAAGTAACCACAGAATCTAACGAACATATATCGACTTCAAGAAAAATCACATATCATCACGCAGTTATTTCACCTACACACATTCAAATAAAAAAGCTCTTAGTTTCTCGTATTATTGGTGATGTTTGATTAAAATATTACACATTTTACACTATTAACACTTCATCCTTATCATAAAACTCTTAATCAAACGATGACCGATCGAAAAAAATGTATACATTAAATTTTTGATATCGAAAAATTTAATAAGAATCCCACGTCAACAGTTGATTTCGATGTATTGTGCTCCACACGTACAACATTTTCAAAAAATATAAATAAAGGCCACGAGGAGGCCTGGACATGAACTTCAGTTCTCTGGTTCTCGAAGCAAACACTCTACCAACTGAGCTAGCTCTTCCCATACTCACTTGGGCACTATTTTGCACATTAGGAAGTCGGTGACACCAGAATATTCTCTCGATAAATTTCAAAAGCTACTCGTGTTTTTAAAACAACTTGTAAATTAAAGGTTCCCCCCCGATAAGATGGTAAAAGTTCCCCTCAACCAAATTACATATGAGTGGTTACACTATACTTTTAACATAAAAATAATATTTTTGAAAGGTTTCTTAGCCTCCGTCCTACCACCCACACCCCTATACAGCCGAAAACGTGTTTTTTTAATTTCAATTTTTTTCGACAACAACACTATTTTATGAGACTGAGAAAAATACGATAAATAAGAACACAACTTGGACTATCAGAAAAATATTTTTCAATATTTTCTCAGGCCCAAATTCGAACACAAAAAAAATATTTTCGAAAAAAAATATCAAGAAATATTTTTTATTGTGTCTTAGAAGCCTGGAACAGGCTCGAAAAAAATGTCAAAGGTTCCTCTTTACACACAAATTGTTGTGTATTTTTTTCAGATTTTTCCGATTACTGGGCTGCAGTTAAAAAAATAAAAACCATTTTCCCGCCTTTAAAGCACCTGGACTTTCAATATACTTTGAAACTGACTGCAACGGTTCTCTGCATTTATTTTAGTGTTTATTATACATTTGTATACATTGCTGTATCACCCAATAAAGTTTTGAT
>JAHLJT010000631.1:149378369-149406867 GCA_031308135.1 Acheta domesticus
TTCAAATTTTGCTTTGCGTAACACTTAAACGTCATTCTCTTAAAAACCGCTTCAAATTTTCAAAAAAAATTGCCATTAAGGACGAGCTTTCACTGTTCTTGAATATTCGTAAAATAGTATTTCCGTTCTATTATTAGAACCGAAAAATTAATAAAATGTTAAAAAAGTAATTTGGGCTGCGATAGATGGCAACTGGCAAGAATATATATGTTAGTCCGAACAGCTAGCCAACATCAAAGGAAATAGAAAACTAATACGGAAGGTCTGTGCCATTCTGTAGCACCACTAGTTCGTTTATCAGGCCCCGCCATGAATGTTTTCTGCCTAAAATCCGCCATTTTTATCGCGCAGCATTACATAACTTTTCCTATACTACGTGTATTACTCCGTATATACGTATGTATACGGGAAAGTAAAAAATGAGATTTTCTTGCCTACGCCATAGTTTTTATTAACTGTTTCCGCGAGTAGAACTTCGCTTCACCTTATGGCAGAAGGTCCGATTTTCAATAAAACCTTTGGGATTCGACCATTCAAAAGATTAAAAATTTTCCATATCCTCCCACAACTACACTATTATTACACATTAAGATTTCCTTTCTTAATGCAATATATTCTTCAATATTATATCTTTAATGTTATTTTCTTCAAACTTTAGTAGTTTTCCCCATAATTTTTAGTTATATGGTGACAATGAAATGTTCTTTCGAACCCGAATCTCTTCAATTCACAAGCTATAAATGTATTTCTTAATGTGCAATCTGATTCAAAATTGAATTTTGAAATAAATTTAATTTACAAGTTTGTTTAAAAACACGAGTAGCTTTTGCAATTTATAGAGAGAGAATAGTATAGTGTCACCAACCTCCTACTGCAAAATAGTGCCAAAGTGAGTATGGGAAGCCAAACTCAGTTGGTAGGGTAATTGATTCGAAAACCAGAGGACTCGAGTTGAAGTTCTGGCCTACTCGTGGCCTTTTTTTTTGTTTTTTTTTTGAAAATGTTGTACGTGTGGAGCACAATACTTCGAAATTAATTGTTGACGTGGGATTCTTATTAAATTTTTCGATTTAAAAAATTTAAGGTATATATTTTTTTCGAATCTCCCGGTCATCGTTTGACTAAGAGTTTAATGATAAGGATGAAGTGTTAATAGTGTAAAATTTGAAATATGTTAATCAACCATCACCAATAATACGAGAAACTAAGAGCTTTTTATTCGAATGTGTGTAGGTGAAATAACTGCGTGATGATAGGCGTTTTTCTTGAAGTCGATATATGATTTTTAGATTCTGTGGTTACTTGCTGCAAACTACATAATTTCTTAATTCTTTCCTGAATTTCGGACGCTGTCGAAACTTGTCTACTACATTTACTTCAACCTTATCACGTCTACCAATCTCACCTTGGACAGAGGCGAAAGGTGATAAGACCTGAGCACAACCCTAGGAACAAAGTGCTTGCTAGAGACAATTCTATTACGTTGAACCCCGATACATTTATAACTAGAATTAACTATTTCATAGGATTGCGTAGATTGCTCTACATTCTTAATGTCTTTCAGAGGTAATTTATTTAATATTTTAAGTTACAGAAATAGGGAAAATCAATGAATGTAAAGACACGAATGCGTATGATTCTAAACTGCATCAGTTCGCGGAATTGCGTATGTCTGTGTTAGTGGCGCAATAGCCTGGACTCGAGACGGGAGAATAGAGGATTGCGTGATCCGGTAAAACCCTGGCATTTTTTTTTACTTGACGAGCAATGGAAATAAATTCCAAAAGACGATGTAGAGAATCTTGTAGACATTCTCTTCTTTTGCGAGAAGAAACAATTTATTTATTTATTTATTTAATAACCCACAACAGGACAAAGCCTCAATTACAGTAGGCATTACTAGGAAAAAATATACAAAATAATAAAAAACAGTTTCAAATGAAAAAACAAAACTAAATTACACAAGTTACAAGAATAAATCTTTTAGCAAAACTTATAAAACATAACACACCAATAAGATAAACAAAAATCGAAACATGTCTACAAAACAGTCATTACAAAAAAGGAACAGAAATTAGTATAAAAAATGAAAATATTACAAAAATGGTAAACGCATCTTCAGAATAATCGGAACATAATAGCGAGCAATACTTGACACAATAAATCCACATTCAGTGATCATTCAATATTTTATTTAAATTCTGTTTATATTTTAGCAAAGAAAAACTAAATTCTAAATCCCACACTCTACTGAATTAATTGAATTTTGAAGACATTCTCAAGAGTGGTTAATATTTGTGAGATGTTGTATTTGGTTTATTGAAATATAATAATTCTCGTCCTCTTAAATTTGATACTCGTGCATTAAATGACAATTGTGACAGCAATTCACTGCTATCTGATAGACTATTAACTATTTTAAATAAGAACAATTGTTCAGCAAAGACTCTTCTCTTCAGCAAGAGTAGTTAGATTTAATTATTTAACTAAAATAGTATAAGCAATTTCATAAGCAGATTGATTGAACTTTATCACAATACTGAGGATTTTTTGTACGTACGTTTATGAACAGTTCGTTCATAAGATTAATCACTTTCCCACATTTATAATATCAATCTGCCACGTTTCTGAAAGGATAAGAATATCTACAAAGTGAAAATTCTCAACTTGTATCTAAAGATAGAATTATATCTTGAGTATATACTTTAATTGAACACTAGAATACAATTATACATAACCCCATATAAATATTAAAGTTACCCTACATGCATTTTATGATGTACTCCCAAAACTTATTTTATCAGAATCAAATTAGACTCTCAACTAGTTCGGTTATGTATTTTCGTCAAGATGATATCAGTACACTGCAGTGCCGCTGATCGGAAGGTCCTAGGTTCGAGCCCCGACCGTGGCAGGATCATCGACATTAGCTAGATAGTTAGGACGAGTTCATTCGCTGTGTGGAGGGGAATTCCAGCGGTCGGCTGCTCTTATGGGTAGTTTTGCGTGTTTTTTCGGATCCAAAACACACGAATATCGAAGCAGTACGGTCCACGCGCGATCTTCCATTCCCTTTCCTTGTTCTGTCGTCACCCTTTACTTACACACATCACATTTACGTATAATACACTGACAGACGTGCCAGGAGACCGGTCGGGAGGTTAAAGCTGGTCCCGGCTCTGACGCCGCGCCGTTGCTGGGAGGTGTCTGGTTGGGGAAAACACCACTAGCAGAGAGGTAGTTCGGTGCCGGGTCTCACCATCCAGCGGTGAAAGATGAACATCCCTCAGGGGGGAACACATGCGCTACACTTACGGGACTAATTACTTAAGACGTTAACGTGCCCGGAAGGACTAATCAATTAATCGATATCAATGAATCACCATATTACTTCCTCTATACAACGTTCTTGTCTGTCCTCTACCGTATGTTTCTGTCAAATGGTAGAGATCAGAGGCTTCTGGTTGTCCTATTGCGGGCAAAAATGGCTCGTTTTATTGGCCTTCCAACGATATTTATTAATCAGAATGAATTCGATAAATTGATACTTAAATCACATCATAGAAGAAAATTATCTACCATCTCCATTGGAATTCGCAATATCAGGAAGCGGAGATTATCGCAATGTCTCTTATTATTCGGCTAACGCAGTGTATAACGTTAGACATTCACAGACATCATTACTACACAAATACTGTCAATTAATATTTGTAATATTGGAAAATTAAGAATAGATAATGGAAATGAGACTGTTTTTAACAGCACTTTTCACCGGCTGCGATAGCCCAGTGACATCATTTGTTGTCCATGCAACTTTGTTGACATGAAGACCTAAGGGTCTAATCGCAACTGTGGTGGATGTTTGAGTTTAGTTATATGTCTGGGTAGAATTTAGCTACTGTTTGGAGGAGAATTCCAGTTATCGCCTCCTTTGATGCAGTATATTTCCCTGCTTTCTCCGAATAATACCAGAAAAAACAGACATTAACTTAACAAAGGGATAATGGACCGTATGTAATCTTTCCTTTTTCTTTCTTGCCACACACACACACAAACTTACAAGCACAACTCTATCACTCATGACGAGAGACCAGTCGGAGTCTTGGATCTTGTCGCGACTGGGAATGTTGCTACGGTGGGGGAGATACGTGTGTAGGGAATCTCTGCATGTCAAAGTGTAGGTGGGCGCCGGATCTACGGCTGCAGCAAAGGCAAAACACCGCCACCTCTCAAGATATACCATGGACATCACTTATGGCACTAATTAACATTTTAGTTAACGCTCCTTAAAAACTTAATCAATCAATCAATCAATTGCAATTTGCTGTGTTCATTCACATAAATTGAAAAAATGTCATTACTCTTACACTATCGCTTCTGCTAAAGTGGTATAGAGAAAGTATCGTAATCCTGGGGGAAAACGGGACTTTTCAACAGAAAAACATTTAATTACCGTACCCTGGTAAAGAAGAAGAGGATAAATCCAGAGCGTTGCTAAATCTAGAAAAAAATTATCTAACACATGTCGCCAGAATCCATGTTTTGTGGAAACTTGACACCCAAAACTTGACTGACGTAAAAACGCCTGTCTACCCATCTGTACACAACGCTTGTACCTAAACGGATCAGGCGACTTTCTCCAAAATTGATATTCCCCATTCTAGCTGGATGTTGTGGCGGTCCGTTGAATTTGTAACCGAAATTTCAATGTTGGTATGTACTTTATATAGAACCTGGAGCCTGGCACCTGGAACATTTTAAAAAATTTTCAAAAAATGGCAACAAAATTGTTGATTAAATTTTGACTTCAGCTAGCGTAAAGGTCGCTTAAGAGAATGATGCAGATCAAATTTTCGATAAATTTCTTGATTTTTAAAAAATTGGAGAAATTCAATTTTTTTTTTCAGTGTCTTTCTACAAGTAGAATTATGAACATAAGTGTTTTTCTTAGTGAAATCTCTTAAACAGATCTTCAAAGCAAGTCATGTTTAGATTTTTGAAAGAAATGAATAGTTTTTCAATAATTTTGCATTTGACGGGCAATATAAATTTTAAATACTTGCTTTCTCAGAAATGGCGCGAAACGTTTATTTTATTCTTCTTTTTATGTACGAAAGCACTGAAAACCATGATAAGTGATAAAAACTTCTTAAAGTAAAGAAGTGTGTTTGTTAGTTCTAAGTTAAATTTATTACCTTCCTTAAATATATTATTTCTTTTCATAAGGATATTATTTACATCATACAATAACCACGACCGACAACAATAAGATTATTTACGAGAGTTATAAAATCACTATGATGAACAGATTTCATTTTTAAACAATTCTTTATAATTGTAGTGGTATGAAGAATTTCTTCAATTTTTTAAATATCAGGCATTTCAACGAAAATTCGACCTGCATCATTTTCTTAAACGAATTTACTCTAGCCAAAGTCAAAACTTAATAAAAAATTTCGTGCCATGTTTTGAAATTTTAAAAAATGTCTAATGAGCTTGATATAAAATACCCCCCAAAATGTCTAATGAGCTTGATAAAAATACCCCCCAAAATGTCTTCAATATTGAAGCTTGAGATTTATATTCTAATCCAATCTTTTCTACAATATTACATTTTAAAATAAATTTAATTCACAATTAAGTTTCAGTTTCGAATAGTTTCTGAATTTTTTCAACACAATTTTCTATTGTCAACGACATCCTAATATGCAAAATACTGCATTAGTGAAATTTTGAAGAGCCGTATCCTAGCCGAAGTGGTAGAGCGTTTGCTTGTGGTAGAGCCTGAGGGCTCTAGTTCAAATTCTGACTGGGGTACGTTTTTTCATTCCCTGTAAACGTTTGTACGTATGAAGCACAAAAAATGCAAACTAGCTGTAGAAGTGAGATTTTTATGAAAACTTTTGATTTTCAATAATTTAAGGTATGATTTTCTACAGTCTCTCGTTCGTCGTCTCGTTAAGAGTTTAAGAGAAGGATGAAGTGCCATTAGGGGGAAAATGTAATGTATTAATTGTCCATTACCAATAATGCGAGAAAATAAGAGATATTTTTTATTAGATTATAAGGGGTAAACAGTTGGAGAATAAATTGAGTGACTGTAGGTGTTTTTTTTCTTGAAGGCGATAAATATTACATAGATTTCTAGTTATTTCTTGCTGCAAGAGAATTCTGAAGTTTTGAGTGTCGAAACTCGTCAGTGAATTTTAGTTATCACCTCTCCTCATCTCACCTTGCCCTTAGGGCAGGTAAAGATAACGCCTCAGCTCAGCGAGTCTGAGAGCCAAGCGACTGCCAGCGAGAATTAAAATATAACGCTGAACTGAAATACTTATAAGTAGACTGTAGAGTTACGTAAATTAATCTGCATTCTTATTGTCACATAAGAGTAATTTATTTAATATTTTAAATTTCACAAATGCAAAAGTTCAATAAATTTCAGATACAATTCGTCCCATAAATAAACCCGTTACAAAGAACGAATACGTCTTATGGTAACGGCTTAGACGAGAGACTTGTGAACGGAGGAACGCGCGATCGAATCTGGCAAAACCTCGCCATCTTTTTTTGTTGATGAGGAATCAAAAACAATTCCAAATAACAACGTCGATAATCTTCTAAACATTCCCTTCTTTTGCGAGAAGAAACCATTTTATCATACTTGCAACACAAAACTTGGAAAGTTTTTGTATGAACGTTAATCAACTACTCGTTCACAAGATCATTCACTTCCCCTTATTTTCACTTTCATAGGCCTTTTTTGGGGATTATGCCACTACGATCGTTTACTTTCTGGTTCCTTGTTATTAATGATTTTTACTTTCCATTATACGTACGTACACACGGAGTGATATACGTAGTATAGGGAAAAATATGTAATGCTGCGCGAAAAAATGGCGAGTTTTTGGCAGAAAAAAATTCATTCCCAGGCCGTGATAACGAAAAAGTGGATAAAACCACTTGCTAAATTAAGAGTCGTCCGTCTGTCCGTCCGTCCGTCCGTCCGTCCGTCCGTCCGTCCGTCCGTCCGTCCGTCCGTCCGTGTGTCCGTCTGTGAACACTGGTAGCGCCCAAACCATACATACGATTTCTTCTAAAATGGATATTCCCCGGTCGATCTGATTCTAGTCAAAGCTCTGAGATTTTGAAAACGATTCTTCAAAATTTGGGGGTACTTTATATGAAGCCCCCCGGGGATTTTCAAAATTTTCTCAAAAACGGCTCCAATTTTTTTCCTTAAATTTCTTGTATGAATAGAGTAAAATACACTTATTAAGGTGGCATAGGTCCCATTTTCACGGATAACTCTGAATTTTCGAATATTGCACAAGTTTGAATTTTATTCGGCGTCTTCCTCCAAATACAAAATTGAAGATAGACATTTTTCATTCAAATAAAATTTGTTCTTCATAGCCAGTTCTTTCCTTAAGGTCATTTAAACGTTTTTGAAAAATTTAGTAGTTTTCGTGCAATATTGCGTGCAATATGTGCAATTTTAAAAGAAATTTAAAAAACATGATTTTCTCAAAAAACGGCTCCAACTTTTTTCCTTTAAACTTTTGGTAGGGATTGAGCTAAATGTACCCTATAAGATGACATAAACTCCATATCGCTCTATTATATTTACATTAGTGGCGATTTGTTTATATCATTATATTTACAAGTTTAAGTGCTTTAAATAATGTCAAGTAAAGTTTCTCGAAAACAAAACAGTTTTCTGCAAAAAGTAGCTTAAAATTCCTCTTTTCCACAAACGCTCAAACGCTTTTCTCTCACATATGGCTGCAATTTTTTTCTTGAAACGTTTGTAACGGATAGTGCTAATTACACTCTTTAATATGAAGTAAAGTTTATTTGAGTTATTTATTTGTTTTTTCAAAATTTATATAAATGTTTTTTAAGATCTCTCACATCTTTAATATGCACATTACCAGCAATTTGTAAAGATTATTATATTTATGAGTGTAAGTGCTTCAAATAACTTCAAAGGAAGTATTACATAATAGTTATTAAGTACTCTTTGTGAAGTACTAATTTCATCTAGAAAACTCCATCTTCCACTTTGTAGGTACACGCCGAAAGAATTCAATCTTTGATAATTTTCGAAAATTGAGAGATAACCATGGAAATAGATCTATGCCATTTTCATCAGGTTATTTCACTGTATTCTTAGAAGAATTACAAAGAAAAACTGTGGAGCCATTTTTGAGAAAACTTGAAAATGTCCGGAAGTTTTTTAATGAAGCACCCGAAATTTAAATAATTTTTTTTAAAAATTGTAGGTTCTCGATTTTGGTCAGATCGATCAAGGAATGTTCATTTTGGCAAAAATCATACGTAACCTACGAATGGTTTAGGTGCTGGTGTTGTTCATTGACAGACAGAGAAGACACGCGGACAGACGGTCGGACATTTTAAAAACAACTCTTTTTTTTTAGAAAAGAAGACCCATGAACGTGCATTTCCGTTGAAATTTCAAAACCTAATTTCCAAAGCTTTATATAACTTTCTATAGACAAGCATACAAGTAATATATCTTGTACTACGTATATCATTCCGTATATACGTATAAGTATACAAGATAGTAAAAATAAATTAATGCTCTGTTCACTGACAACAGAGTAGGTTACAGGCAAGGTTTCTGCTTTACACAAGACATCTTCAACCTTCGTCCGACGATAATTGCAAGTTCAAACTCACAATTGTGAAATTGTTACAGATAATTAGTTCTTTTTCGTTTTTACTAGTTTAGAATGCCTCGTAATATCAACATCTCCAAAAATGCGTTTCAAATTTGCCAGTCTCTTTGAACACCAAATACTGCCAAATGTCTGCCCCTCAGGATGCAGTTGCAGTGTTATATTGTACTGATTCTGTAATATGATATAATATAATGTAATATACACAAATATATCAGTATATACGCCAATATACACATAGGAAACTCAATGTTACATGATTGACGATTAATGAAAGTGATTGTAGTACTCTCTTGAAATAAATCGGGTCTGTGAAGACTTCTTGTAGATGAAATTTCGGAATGTTTTACTTTTTGTAGCGCAATATTCAGCTACATTTAGTTTATTAAACCCAAAAATATCTAAACAATCACTTCCAATTCAATCAAACTCTATAATTTCATTGCCAATAATACTGACCAGACATATTTTCAATAAATTATAAGGTGTTTGAATAAGTTATCGCTGTTTTTTGTGTGAAAAATAAAGCTTTATTTTTATAGTATAAAGCTTATAGTATAGCACGTCTTATAGGCCAATATCTTTGCTGCCCATCATTTCAAAAGTCTTTGAGAAGTTGCTGTTAAAAAGGTTAAAACCAATAATTGAAAGAAAAAAATTGATCCCAAACCATCAGTTCGGATTCAGACAGAAACACTCTACAATAGACCAAGCCCATAGAATCATCAATACAATAGAGGAAACATTAGAAGAAAAACTGGTCTGTTCAGCTATCTGTCTTGATGTAGCCCAGGTGTTTGAGAAGGTCTGGCATCAGGGGTTGATTTTTAAACTAAATAAGCAATTACCCACACAGTATGTAACACTTAAAATCCTACATATCTAAGAGACACTTTTGGGTCAGAGTAGAATAAGAATACTCAGAGCTAAAAAGAGATAAGAGCAGTGGTGCCACAAGGAAGTATTTTGGGGCCCGTTCTCTACTCATTGTATACCAGTAATATCCCACAAAACGAAAACGTAATTGTGGCGACCTTTGCTGATGACACAGCCCTGATGGTTACGCACCCAGACGTGCAGGAGGCCATAGGCATATTACAAAATGCTTGTAATCAAATACACTCTTGGACAAAAATTTGGAAGATCAAATTAAATGAGTCAAAATCAGTGCACATAACTTTTACAAACAAGAGAATTGTAAGCACCCCTTCTCTCATGTTAAATGGCCTTAAAGTACCTTACGCAAACACTGCTAAATACTTAGGCATGACATTAGATACTAAACTGCAATGGAAGGAACACGTGAAAAAGAAAAGGAATGAATTAAATCTTAAATATAGACAATTGTACTGGCTTTTGGGACGTGCTTCTCAACTGTCCATACACAACAAAATCTTAATCTACAACCAAAACTTGAAACCGATTTGGCTCTATGGTGTCCAACTCTGGGGATGCATCAAGGAAAGCAATATGAAATCAGTACAAACCTTCCAAAACAAAGTACTGCGAAACATTGTAAATGCCCCGTGGTACATTAGAAATAGGGATCTACATCGTGATCTTGGAGTTCCCTATGTGTCAAGTGAAATTAGAAGATTCGCTGCCAAACATGAAATGAGACTGCATGAACATGTTAACTTAGAAGCTATTCAACTGTTGGATAACCATAACCAGCGGAGGAGACTAAAGAGGACCAAGCCCTTTGAATTAAGTTAATATTGACAATAAATTTATTTTTATATTGTAAATTAAATACATACTACACTATTGAGTGAACATGTAAATAATATTTTAACTTAGATTTAAGGATATATTTAAATTGATGGTTGGTCATTTGTGACCAGTTTCAATCTTTGACGCTCTGGCGTAATAAAAAAATAATTATAGTATGTGGTATACAATATACCACTCAAAGTATAGCCCATCACTAGCTACTACTTTTGCCCAATTTTCTGACAACAGAAGAATTCCGCATTGCAACAACGATGTCTTTTGGGACTATCCAAGAATAAACCCGTTTTTTGGAATCTTCATACGAATGGAAGAGCTGCTGCGCTAGACCATGTGCCATTGAACAGAATAGGTGATAATCTGAAGGGGCGATGTCTGGTGAATACAGCGGGTGGGGCAGGGCTTCCCATTTAAATGTTTTCAAGTAGGTTTTCACCGGTGTCGCACCATGTAGCCGAGAGTTGTCGTGTAGCAAAGTCACCTTGTGTTATCTCTGCTCGTAAAGTGGTCGTTTTTTTCTTTAGAGGTCGGCTCAAGCGCATCAAGTGCAGTCGATAGAGATATTCCGTGATTGTTTCGTTTGGTTTGAGAAACTCGTAATAAATTGCACCCAGCTGATCCCCCTCAAATGCAGAGGAGAAGCTTCAAATCATGGATATTTGGCTTTGCGCAAGATGTCGAGCGTGACCGTCTTACCCCGCGATCTTTTACCCTTAGGCTTACTGTATCCACTTTTCATCGCCAGTCACGATACGATGCAAAAAATCTTTTCTTTTCTGCTGTTGAAGTAGCATTTCACACGTGAGGTAACGCCGTTCGACATCTCTCGACTTAAACTCATTCGGCACCCAATGCCCTTGCTTCTGGATCATTCCTAATGCTTTCAAACAGGTTTGCGATGTCAGCTAGCGTTTGACATGCGTCTTCATTAAGTAATACCTCCAACTCTTTGTCTTTAAAGTTTTCGGTGCGTCAGTATGTTCTTTATCTCAAAGATCAAAAGCGTTATTTTTGAAGCGTCGAAACTAATCTCTGCATGTCGCATGTTCACGGTAAATCTCAACATGAATTCTGTGTGCTTCAGCTGCAACTCGACATGTATAGCACTCAGAAACAAAACTTTGTTTACACTGTGGCGAATAAAGGCACACTAACGTTCAAGCTTACCGGCAGTACTGCCATGCGTTCGCGTCGTTAAAATCGTTAAAAATTATAATAAACCGTGGAATTGATCTCAACCTCTCCTGAAAAATTATGAAAGCTGAAAATTGCTAACTTTAATATTATCCCCTTAATATTAGTATATTATGTGAGTTACAATTATAACACTCACAGATAGTACGAGGAAGTTTGTACTATATCTAAGCACCACTGATTTTTTAAGAGATTTTTTTTAAAAAAAACACAGTAACATTAATAGAGTAAAATGATCTCTAAAAACTCTTATCATTAACATTAAAAGGTTATATCGTGCATGGCATAAAGAGTGACCGAATTCTTATTTCAAACTCACAAGTATCAAGAACCCCATAAAAACCTGGTCGTCATGCGTGGCTTAAGGCGCGAGGAAGTAATTTTCATTCACCTTCGGATCGAGCACTGCCCCTTCTTATCGCATTTGCCCTACATCTTATCGCATTTGTCCACTCCGCACTTGCAAGAAATGAACAGACCTTACCCTATAGAATGCTCTCGTGCACTGCAATAATTTAAGCGGTATTCGGAGAAGACATCGCGAGAGATGAGGGTGATTTTTAAAATGCCTTCTATGAACTGATTTTTTATTGTTCATGAAACATTCTCTTTATCAGTTATTTCATTTCATAATTAGTCAGACTTTACTATATTTTTACTCAATTTATAATTAATAAAAATTATTTTACTGATTGACACGAGCTCCAATGACATGTTGAAGCGCCTTAAAACCCTAATCATAATCATCATATGATTTAAAATCAATCTATGTATTTGTCATATCTTTTCTGGCAATTTTGCCAATAATGTTGCACTACGCAATTGTTAAGGTGATTAAGCACAATTCACGTTTCGTTTATTTTAAGAAACTATGAAGATGAATTTTGTCTAAATAGTAAATAAAATAGATCAATTGTTCGGATTTGGAGTCTTGCGAGTTCATGAAAACACTGATGTTGTAGGTGTCTATCTAAAATCAAATGAATTATGATGTTTGATGCACATTATTGTATTGGGATTCCTCTTCTAGGCAGAAAATATTCCTCATGCGTATACCTTACAAAGGCAAAAATTATTTCACAAAACAATAGAAAACAAGGACCGTGTGATTCCTGTGAATAAAACGGTGCCTTACTTGAATATCGATAACTGTGGTTAAGTGAGTTTCCTGGAGTTTCTTTGGATTGTGATGGAGCTCCTCCAATCGAACATAATACTCCAGACACTGTTTATGGAGGTCACACTAAAACATAATATAAGTTGTGAAAATAGTACCTTTGAGAACACCTGTGTTCCATTTAAACATTTTAACTGGAAAATTGTAACGGCATTGAAATTTCTTAGCTACAAACTCAGTATCTTTCAAGTTTATTCAAAGACGTTTTTGTTACTTTCTTAATAGCTTGTTTTAAGAAAATTACATCGAATCGTAACATTTTAGGACTTTATTTTTTCTTCTAATTTAATTTATTCTTCTTTTAACAGGTGGTTATTCAAAAATAGTTAATAAAATATTTAACTTGAGTGAAGATTTCCACAAATAAAAAATTAACATTTGCTATGTATATTCGCATTTGCCATTTATGTATAAAGAATTCGATAAAAATGCCATTGCTCTTGCCCCATGACCGGCTGGCGCGTGGGTCGTCAGCGTCCGTTTCGCCTGCGTCAACTTACCTGCTCCCCTCCCCGATAGCGAAGCAGCGACGCAGACGTCAATCACCTCAAAAATTGCTCCGCCCCTTTGAGATAACGAGGAGGAAAATCTTCAAGGGGAGGAAGGGGGAAGTGTCTGAATCTTGGCGCAAAAGCCAATGATAAGAGCCGCTTTGCCTAGGCTCCGGGATTGGTCAAGTGCCCAGACGTGGTTGTCCAAGCTGTGGAAAGGCCAGATTTGGCCGCATAGGGTATCGCTCAGAATTTGTGTCATCGACTGTACATATTAATACTTCACCGATTTAAATAATCTCTATCTAATCCACTTCAATAAGTAACTTGCCTAGTCAAAGAAAGATAATTACTCTAAATTTTGAGTAAAATCTCGTAGTGTTTAACTTTATATATTTGGGATCAATTCTTAAATTGCATTCCTAACTCGAAATTGATAACTTTAAGCATACAAATGCTGTAACTGCATTCCTCCTCCACCAACTCTTTCCTCCCTTGCTTTCATTCCTCTTTTCTATGTGAGAAAACTTTCATTCAAATTGCGTACGTATTTTTCATTGAATGACCTCCTTATAGAATGCACTAATGTAATACAATTTTGAAAGTGGTTAGGCGGAAGAGCAGGCTAAATGGCCTGAGCCTCGCCACAAATAAAGACATTTACTTATTTATTTAATATTGTTGTTCATACACAATCCATGAACTTTATCAAATGTCCAGATTTTTTCCACAAGAAAAACTATTATCATTGCACATTTTCAAGTGTTCATAAGTGATTCTAAAAGTTGCAAAAATTGCAAAATACTGGCTTTCTGCATTCGATAGAAAATTTCTAGGGAACCATTTCAATACAAGACAATAAAATTCAAAGACCAATTGTATATTTATTATTAAAGCAACAATTAAACTAGATATTAAGCAATCAATTTGCATCTCTGGTCAAAATTGTTATTTTGCGATATTGAACTTAGGGACAATTTGGGAACACTCTTCCGCAGGAATAACGCACATTTCGAAATTGTTTATAAAATTGTTATTTGTTGCAAAATTTTAATTCGCAGTTTTCGGTTCTGGGCCATCAGGAAACTCTTCCCACTTTAGAATTGCAAAAATTGGAAATTGTTTATAAATTTACAAATTTTGCAATATTTCTTTACTCTCTCATCTCAATTGCCTTTCAACAAGTTGCGAAATTCCGCAATCCGATCGGCGCTATCACCTTTCCTTACGCAATTGTTTATAGGAAATTAGCATCTGATGCCAACCCTCATTTGTTTTACAGACAATCCGGTCGCTCTTGGCAGTCAAGTATATGGTTTAGTTCATTTTGCTGTGTCTCGCTTTCCGCCGATTATATTGTATTAACGATTTCTGACTTAACGGCAAATCAATGAAAATTTCTGCAAATGAACTATTGCTCATTTTTATCTTTCAACATTTTCTTAAGATTCTTAATACTTTGTTTGAACTGTCGTTCCGATATTATAATTTGTCTGGTTATAAATAAATTATCAAAACGCCGAAGTTGTTGCCCTGCGAATGTGAAAGTAAAATTTCACTGCGTGTTTGTCTATATTTCATTCAATGGTGCCAACTGCACGCCGATATCTTTATCGTCTAGTGATGAAATCTATTATAAATCAATTATTTTGAAAAATGCATTTTGATGGAGCGGTGGCACATACTATATTATTACTAATTAAAAATTTTGTATCAAGAAGTTTATCTATCGCATTGTTTTCTTGATTGTTTTAAGTGCCTGTTTGAGCTAACCAGATGAAAGTTTTAATTCCATCTGTTTCTCTATTACCGTCAAAATTGCAGCAAATGTTAGACGGTAATTCGAGACTGCTGCCGAAATTCGCAGTGCGATGTAAGGAATTATTTCGAAACACCCTAATGATACATTCTGGAGCTTGATATTTTCGATTATTATTAATAATAATTAATAACTAGCCAAGTTTGAATATAGATAATTTTAACATTTAATCCACGATACAAGTGTTGTGTAGCAGGGATATTCTTTGAAACATTTTTAATTTTGCAGAAATTGAACTATATTTGATTTTTTAATAGTACTACATAGATTTTTTATTGAAATGATTAGATTATTTGAAGAGGAATACAATATCTTAGTTGTTACTGACTTAAAAGAAATATAGAGTAACAAATATTTTACCTAAACTTCATTTGAAATTATGAACAGTTGTTGGTACGGGAAATATTTGCCTTGAGACGCCAGTGCGGCGATCGCCTTTGGGACACTTGGCCTTCGCGGTGCCGCGACCTTTAGACTGCAATGGTAGGAAAGTGGTGGGATGTATGCGTGCATAGTATAATCATGGCAGGGAATGCTTAGAAATGGACATCAATGTTAAAAAAGTCGAAAAGAACGATGTAAGAAACTGTCAGCTTAAGAAAGAAAATATTAAAGCCATTTTCAGACCTAACAAACATTGACCTTAATTTGTAACGGCGACAGAAACAAGCCTACATTTTAAAACATTTCAAGTAGAAGGCAAGGGATCAATAGGTTAAGATGTTTTACAGTAATATCTCGAGATAATTAAACAGAACATAGATAGGCTGCAAGTTTCTAATATTCTTTATTGTTAATCTACTTCCTCCTTTATTCATTAATATATGTAAAAAATGTATAAAAATAAAACCAATTCAAAATGTATCAAATGTTCAAATGTATAAATAGAAAACAAATTGTGTATTTTAGAACCACTCTTCTGAAATATATTTTCAGCATGACTGTTGCCTCGCACTTTTACTAATATATCAAGGAGAATTTTGAACAAAGAAAATTCAAACCAATTGTTAGGCCACCGCCCGCATGCCCGATATATACTAGGTAAATTGCAAGGAAGAAGGATTTTAATATATTGTGCTATTATTCTTACTTTCACAAAAATAAAATTATTTTTATATCGTAGACCGTCAAAACCTACCATGAAAATGCGCTCGTAAAATAAAATGCTCACCATCAACAGAAATGCATTAAAGAAGTTTCCTCGGGAAGGGAATCACGCATTAACAAAGGTTTCTAGCGACTGGAATTCATTTCCGCGTTGAACTGTTACCCATTCATTAGAAGAAAATCAATTGTGGGACAACAGTTTATTAAGAATTTAAACCAAAACAAACCGCTACTTTTTGTCGGGGGATGTATAAAACTGCATTATTCTTTTTATTATCTGTTCAACAGTTTTTGTGTATATATCCAAGCAATATACTGGGAGTCCCACCAACTAAGGGACACTCCCTAACTTCTAAATCTAAACGGTTCCCGATATCGAAATGCGGTTTTCGCTCAACAATGCGAATCATGGGGCAAGTAATTTGCCGTGGAGATATTGTTCGAAATATTTTTAGTTGTTGAGAAATTTAATCACCTTTGAGTTTTTAAATGCAATCATGTATTTTTCTCACTAGCATTAGAGAGATCATAAATAGACGAATACAATGATGTAACATATATTAATGTTTTGATAGTATTTTGAGTATAAAAATATACTTTCTGACATGTGATTTTAAATTAAATACTTGAGATTTCAGGAAAAAACTACACGTTTCGTTTAAAATCTCATGTCAGAATGTATAATTTTATACACAAAATATTATAAAATATTAGCATATGTTACATCATTGTATCTCTTACAATCTATCTATTGCTAGTGAGAAAATGTATGGTTCCCGTAAGAAAAACTAAAGATTATTTAATTTCTTCAAAACTAAAATATTTCAAACAATATCTCTACACCATTTCTCTTTTGTCTTGAACCATGATTATACATTCTTGAGAGAAAACTCTATTTCGATATTCAAAACCGTTTAGAAGTTTTGGGGATGGTCAATAGTTAGTGGGACTCCCTTAAATAGGACTAGTTAGTGAGATATATTTCAGTAATTCAAGTTTTAATTCCGTTTGATAGAAGATACCACACATCAGAATTATTTGTAATTGTCTAAATATATTGGAGCCATTTTAAACGTTGTCCGCAATTTCGCACAATAACTTACACAAGCAATTTACATACGTTAGTTTATGTAAGAAATCGAAAGACGTATTCGTTTGGCTCAGTGGTAGAATCCTTTCTTCCAGAACCCTAGGCTACAGGATCGAATCCGGTGCTTGCCCGGAATTGGTTTGCTTATCAATGATTTGTTTTTGTCAAATTAACTGTATTACAAAACTTTTTCCATAGCGTAAATATATTATTTTGATTTTAAAACAAGGTGACCGTGAAAAGGGCTTTTTATCTTTCTATGAAATATTTGTCTTTTACTCCCCAAATTTGATTAGAATATTTTATATTAATTGTTTATTCATAAATCTCTTATTCTAGGAAATACAAGGAAGACATTAATAAGGAAACCAAAAGTCCTGCTTTACTAATGCGATAATTCGCTCTCGCAGGGTTTGGCTATGGTGAGCCATGTCGAATATTGAAAACGGAGTAGTTCAATTTGCTTAGCCGCGAGTGAAAATATTGATTTTTCTTTCTTACAAAACGGCAACGCCGCAGGGCCCCTTATCTCATTTTGACCTGGAATCGACAACTCGGAAGCACTGCTAAGAATGCAATTTAAGATCATATTATTTTGATCTGAATGCTGCACGTCCAGACAACCTATTACCATTATTTTATAATTGCTGGTTTGCATTCTTTTTTCGCAATCGTGAATTTTGCTTACATTATACATAACTTTGACAAGACAAATGTATAATTTTGCAATTTAGTGAATTTTTTTGTAATGTAGAATGAAAACAAAAGCTACGAAGACTAGGACTCGAGCCCGCTGCTTCCTGAGTCCTAGAGAAACACTTTGACACTGAGCCATTCATTTGCTCTTCTCACACTCTTCTTATCACAACACATTTCATATTTTAAAAAACTTGAAAGCAACAATACGTTTGCAAAAATTAATGTCAATTCAGTTTTGTAGGCTGGAATCACGGAAGTCTTTTACGTCTGCACTACTACTATTTTGCTCCCGATAAACGTTGAAGTATTTTATACGTACTCCAATAAAATAAATGTAATCTTCATAGTTCGATCTATAGAACTTACATTTTTAAAAAAAGTAGTGGTGCTACAGAATGGCTCAGACTTTACCGTATTAGCTTTCTATTTCCTTTGGTCTCGGCTAGCTATTCGGACTTGACACATACTCTTGCCAGCTGCCATCTATCGTCGCGCAAAGTACACTTTTTTTAAAGTTTCTTCATTTTTCGATTTCCTAATACCAGAACGGAAATATTCTTGAAAGAATATTAAAGAACAGTAAAATCTCGTTCTAACTGGCAATTTTCTTTCAAAAATTTGGAGCCGTTGTTAAGGAGATGGCGTTTAAGCGCTACTGTAAATGCGAAATTTTAAGCTCTTTTTGACAGAAAATTTTTGAATTTTCGAAAAACATCATCAGACGTCATTTGAAGTATACCAACTTACAAATACAACACTGTTTACAAATTGCTGGAAATGCGCATATTGAGGGTGTAAGAGATGTTTTCAAAAAAAATTGTCTATTTTTTAAAAAATCGAAAAAATACCCCAAATTGAACTTGGCTTCATAGCACTATCCGTGCAATTAGCACTATCCGTTCGAAAAGTATGAAAAAAAAATGGACCCATTTATGAGAAAATGGCATTTGAGCGTATTAGGAGTTTGGTGACAGAAAACAATTGAGTTTTTGAGAAACTTTATTTGACTTCATTTAAAGCACATGTACTCATAAATATAATAATGTGAACAAATCATCTATTGTAATCTCAAATCGCTAATTTAATATTAATGACGGGAGAGATTCAGGTAAAAAAATTTAATTTTCGTAATTTTTGAGAAAACAAAAGAATAGAGCAATATGGTGTATATGTCATGTTATAGGGTACATTAGGCACTATCCTTACCAAATGTTTAAAGAAAAAAATTGGAGCCGTTTGGGAGAAAATCTTGTTTTCACGTCACATTTCCCACAATTTGTAAACATTATTGTAATTGTGAGGTAAAGTGCTTCTTATAACTTTCAATAAAGTTTTTCGAAAACTCAAAAATTTCTGTGAAAAAGAGCTTTAAATTTCGAATTTAGAGTATTGCCTAAACGTCATTTTCTTAAAAACGGCTCCAAATTTTCTAAAAAAATTGTCATTTATAACGAAGTTTTGCTGTTCTTTAATATTCGTAAAATAATATTTCCGTTCTACATTTACGAAACCGAAAAATTAAGAAAATATTAATAAAAATGTAATTTGGGCGGCGATGGATGGCAGCTGGCAAGAGCATATGGCCAGTCCGTATAGCTAGCCGAGACCAAAATATACTAGAAAACTAATACGGAAAAGTTTGTGCCGTTCTGTACCATCACGTTTTCATTTATATTGCAAAGTACAGCTATAATTGATACCATTAATACGAGAAGTCTTAGTTTTAAGGCCATTTTTAAACACAAAGCAGAATGCTATGTATAAGTTAATTAGGAATTTTACGCTAAATACAAAGAAAAAATTAAGAGTAACAAAAAAAACTGACGAGATGGAACATTTTTGGTAATTTCTGTGGTGGCAGCAGTATTTTTTTCTTTCGTTTTTACAGAGTTGAAATTTATAAGAAAATGTATAAAAATCCTATGGAGCTTTTTTTACTTGCAGACCATGTGTAATAAAATGAAGGTGACGGCTCCGTGGCCGAGACCGCTAAGGCAGTAGTGCCGTAGTGGTCTTGGACCGTGAGATCACGGGTTCGCGTCCCGCCTCGGGTATGGTTGTATGTGTTCGTCCTTTCACCGCCTCTCATCACCATATCGTGTCATCATCATTTCATAACGTTACTCCCAATAGTGGTCGCTAATGACAGAGTAGTTGGTGCGACCATAAACAACAACAACAAAATAAAAGTACTAGTATAAGCACGTTTTATAAACAAAAGCTCTAAAGAGAATTACATCCACCAGATATAAGCAAAGAGGTGATCCGATGATTGGCGGAATTGGCGGAAAAACGCTTTGTAGAGGCAATGTCTTACACACGGCGTGATAAAGTGAATATGGAAGATTATCAATTGTCTTTCACTCCTACTTGCGAATAGTGTTTTAACCCACCCTGGAAAATGTTATGTTTGTATGAATACTTGTCACTTTTCAAAGTTGATACCATTGAAATTTAGAGCTTGGAAAAACGATCGCACATAATTAAACAGATACGTAACCACTGATTATCAGTTAAAATTAATTTATCATCAGTTGTGATAGTCACACAAAAGATCGATTCTACTTTGAAAAAAAAAACAACAAAAAAAACAAGCTTTTATAAAAAATTTCCTCGGTTACTCTTTCTCCGTGTGTTTACATCTTCAGCAAACATCATAATACTTGTATATTTCTATTTGCTTACGTTTGGGAAATAGTTTTCTTCTCTGAGAACAGTTCCAAACAGAAATGATCCCGCTGATCACAACTGGAAATGTCCTAACAATTTAGTCAAATGTAGATGAACTTGCAATACAAATATGTTCTAAATAAATGTTTCTATATAATTCTATACAGAGCAAATTTTAATTACATTAAAAAAATTAACAACAGCTTTTTCGTAACAGTATATTTTCTTTTTTAAAAGAACTCATAGGGAATAATCATTCTTCACTTTCATCGTTCAGTTCTCGATCTCTCAGCGATGTTTCCGCTACGATGAAAGTAGAAACAAAGCGAAAGACAAAATTGAATTAAAATTAAATGCTGCATCGGCACGTATTTCCTTGCATATATGCATATACATATTACATATATGTAATAACAATATTAAAATACACACAAGGCCCGCAGAAGTATTTCCAATTCCCTAAAGTTTTGTCAACGCTGGGATACGAACTCACGTATTTAGGTTCGGCAAAATAATACTATGTTTACTACACTATTCACCCTAAGAATCACAGCCTCTCCGACACTTAAGTTGCACAGGGGAACTATTTTTTTTAATCGGCGTGCGTAAACTCACAATCCGACGCGTAGGGCGCCACTACTGGAAGTCTGAGATGGCCTTATTTATGAGTTTCGGGAACTTCTGTAAGAACTCAAGGTTTCAAAGTTCGAGTTAATAGCACGCGAGCTCGACCAAGCGACCCCTCTGAAGGTCATTTCCAAACACTGAAGTCTGAGGAACAAATAGACACTGAATGTTAATGAATACAAGAAAGTATATAGATTTGGAATAAATGCATTTAAAAAACATTTTCCCCGCAAAATTGCTCTCTCATTAAAATTAAGTGAACTCGTTTTTAATTTTCCATATCATTCACTAGAAATTTCTCTAATTACACATATTTATTTACATGTGTGTAACATTACAATTTGTATACTGCGATTTTTGTAGGAAGAGCTCTCAAGATAACTCAAATCCCATCTTCCCGATGGAATATGTCACGGCATTTCGCGTCTTTTCTCGGTCTTGCCGGTAGAAGTCGCATGATCGCAAACACTGCTTCATACGGTCGCGATCGTGCGAAATCTAGCGGAACGACTGTGAATGATACGAAATGCCGTGACATATTCCATCGCGAAGATGGGATTTGAGTTATCTTGAGAGCTCTTCCTACAAAAATCACAGTATAATACCAATCTATTGTTTGTTTCTACATTGAATTTAAATTATTTGTCACAATTGTCCAAGAGATCGTAGCGAAACATTCTCCCATTATTGTCCGAAATTACTGAATTAGTGCCACATTCGTCAAACCTCGTCTTTCCTTTTATGTATTTACTTGAATTGCTAGAACGCGTTAGCTTGAATTGTTAGATAAGCGTTGCTTGCCTTAGAGTTGAGGATGGCTCAAGACGCGTGTCAAAAATATATTTTTACTCTACTACACTAATGAGACATTATTGTATCTCTCTAATGAGACATTACTGTATGTATGTATGTATGTATGCATGTATTTACATGACATTACTGTATGTATGTATTACTGTACTAACTAAATGAGACATTATCTCTTTACATAATCTATTCATTTCAGGTAAAAACCTACGCAGCTCCATTTTATCTTCCGTGCCACCGTTCCGTCGAAATGCAATTTTAAAAATCAATTTGTTTATATCATAATTCAATTAATAATGAAATAATTTGTTTTTTACTCAATTTCCTCTCGAGACGGTTAAATATTGTCAGCCACTTAGCACAAGTAAGAAGAAGATATCCAAACACATAATAAAGAAGCCTACACATTTGCAGAACAACAGCTTCTGCGTTTTGAAATTAGAAACAAAATTTATTTGTAATGCAGATGAATGAAAATAATGAAACTCAAGTTTCAACGATGTATTAAGAATATAAAGGAAATTTTCAAAGTTAGAAAACAGAAATATTTCCTTAGCAACAATTTCTACCGTTTTGCCGTAAGTCAGAAATCGTTAATATAATATAATAAGCGAAAAGCAAAACGATCTGAACCAAATACTTGACTGCAAATACTTGACGCAAAGAGCGACCAGATTGTCTGTAATACAAATGAGGGTTGGCATCAGATGCTAATTTCCTATAAACAATTGCGTAAGGAAAGGTGATAGCGCCAATCGGATTGCGGAATTTCGCAACTTGTTGAAAGGCAATTGAGATGAGAGAGTAAAGAAATATTGCAAAATTTGTAAATTTATAAACAATTTCCAATTTTTGCATATCTAAAGTGGGAAGAGTTTCCTGATGGCCCAGAACCGAAAACTGCGAATTAAAATTTTGCAACAAATAACAATTTTATAAACAATTTCGAAATGTGCGTTATTCCTGCGGAAGAGTGTTCCCAAATTGTCCCTAAGTTCAATATCGCAAAATAACAATTTTGACCAGAGATGCAAATTGACTGCTTAATATCTAGTTTAATTGTTGCTTTAATAATAAATATACAATTGGTCTTTGAATTTTATTGTCTTGTATTGAAATGGTTCCCTAGATATTTTCTATCGAATGCAGAAAGCCAGTATTTTGCAATTTTTGCAACTTTTAGAATCACTTATGAACACTTGAAAATGTGCAATGATAATAGTTTTTCTTATGGAAAAAATCTGGACATTTGATAAAGTTCATGGATTGTGTATGAACAACAATATTGGAATTAGAATGCGTATAAGAAAGTAATTTGTCTAAAATTAGTGTTATTTTATCTCACATCATCGTAATTTCTTCAAAAAGAATTGTGTTAATAGTGGTTAAATGTATGTGTTCATATATATATTTGAATAAATTTACTTTAATGTTCGTAAAAGTGTTTCATTCCTTGTATTTTTATTTGAAAATATTTTCACATCGGAACTAGCGACGCCCGCCATTTTGTACGACGTTAAGTTTGTTAGGTCACTCCCCCCTGTGTTGGCTGCGTAAGTTTGTGAGGCTCCGCCTGCGACGTTTCGTCATGACAAGGGCTGCTCAAGCCGTGCACAAGCTGAACTTAGCCGCAGACGGCCGCGATCAATTTTTGTTTCTAGAACGGTACCATCGTATCAATTGTTCCTTGATCATGCATTACCATTTTATAGGGCGGTTCGATTCTTTAATGGCTCGGTTTGACACATGCGGTGATAGTGTGGCGTAGTGGTATAAGTGCAGGTTCGTTAACTTTGAGTATTGGATTCCGGGACTCGGTACGGAAAACGTTTGCTGGTAGAATACATTTCTGCTGGTTTATAAAGTAGTGGAATAGCATTAAGGACCATATAGAAGCGGAGCGAGAAAGTATGAGCGTTGGAAGCACCACTAGTGTCATATTGAAATGAATTGAATTGCCTTATTCTACGTGGCAAAACTCAGTCCATGAAGCCTGCTCTTCCGTCTGACAACGCAAATTTTGTTACACTCCTTTCACCATCTCGCGGAAAGATGCGACGAAACCGTCGATTTGAATTTAGCTAAGAGGCTTCATTTAGGCTTGAGGATCTTTTTCATGCAAATAAACCTACTAACATGGGACAGGGGGCTTTGCTTCCCCTCCGAAAGAAGGCGTACGAAGGATTTTTTCGCCCCTAAAACTCCACGGCTTTCATCGGATTTGAACCCGCAAACGTCGGTATAGTAGTCCGTTATGCTAACCGCTACACCATCGCCACCGTTTGTTTTCGAAGAAACTTTACCTGACATTGTTTAAAGGACATGTACGCGTATATATAAAAAACCGCCAGTAATGTAAATGTTAACGACGTAAGAGACAAGTCAAAAACTTAAATTTTTGTAATTTTTGAGAAAAAAAAGAATAGATTAACATGTCGTTTTGTCATCTTATAGAATACATTTAGCATTATCCCTAACGAATTTTAAAGAAAAAAATTAGAGCCGTTTTTGAGAAAATTTTGTTTTTGTAACTTTTTAAAATTGCATACATTGCACGCAATATTGTGCGAAAACTACTAAGATTTTAAAAAAAGTGTACATGACCTTAATGAAAGAACTTACTTTGGAGAACAAATTATTTAAAAGAAAAATCTCTATCTTCAATTTTGTAGTTCCAAATGACACCGAAAAAATTTTTCTTTTAATTTTCGAAAATTCAGTTATTTGTAAAATTGGGAGCTATGCCACCTTCATTAGTGTTTTTACTCTATTGTTACAAGAAATTTTTACAGCCGTTTTTGAAAAAATGTTTAAAATGTCAGGGGGGCTTCATGTAAAGCATCCCCAAATTTTACAGTATCTTGAAAGAAAATCTCAAAGCTTTGACTAGAGCACTTATACTTGCAAATATAGTAATCTTTACAAATTGCTGGTAATGTGCATATTAAAGCTGTTAGAGATCTTTCAAAAAAATACATTTATCTAATTTTGAAAAAACAAAAAAATTACTCAAAATAAACTTTACGACATATTAAAGAGTGCAATTAGCACTATCTGTTACAAAAGTTTCAAGAAAAAATATGCAGGTACACATATGTGCACCTTTCGCTGGTACACATATGTGCACCTTAGGTCATTACGTCAGGTTACGGGACTACATATTTATGAACCTTTTTTTTTTCGTTGGAATTGCGATGAATACTGAACAGATATTTGAATTTCTGAATCAATGTGATGTTGGACTCAGGTGTGAATGATGAATTATTTGCTGATTAGGTACCCATGCCTACAAAATCTGGTTCTGATTCTGATTCAGAAAATCACATTCAAGACTTTACAACAAGTGAGAAGGTTTCTACTAAGTGCAGAAATGATAATCGGTGGAAAACCATAATTATGATTGAAAAGGTATCCATTCTTGACAATGGGGAACTCTACGAAGTTTATAACGAGTCGAAAGGTATTCTAGAAGCCTTCTTGGAATATTTTCCATTGGAATTTTGGAGGTTAGTATCATACACTGATGAGTCTTAAATAAGTGCAAGCTTCTTCTGAATGTATCAGAAATTATGTGTCAGAAATTTTACATTTTGTAGCAATTAATACGTAGGAATTACATTACATAAGAGATAATAATGGAAACTCAAAATTCCACAGGCTGAGGTGTATTGAAGTCGACTTCTCCATTTTCCGCTTATCAGGGATACAATGCCTTGAGATAGATATTTCAAAACTAGGAATAATTTACATTTTGTTGATCATCTTTCATCTCATAATCCTGAGGAAAATTCCTATAACATTGACAACGAATGAGTAACACTACTGACCTCGTGCATTGGTAGCACTCCATACGATACATGCGAAAGATAGCCGAAACAAGAAGAGAAAAACATTATGAACAAATATCTGGTGTTGTACAAGCATACAAAAAAATGATAGGGGCATAGAGCTATGTAAAAGGTTGTTTTATTACTACAGAAGCTTTGTAAGAACAAATAAATGGCTAATTAAATGGAGTATTCAATTGTTTAGTTGATGTTGTAAGTATAAACTGTTGACTCATATCGTAAGAAAAGGTCCGACCTGAACAAAAAAATATTTGTGTCCATTGATTTCATTCAAATTCCATTTAGCCACATCATTGATAAAATTCCAAGACAGTAGGAATAACAGCAGGCAGCCACATTTTACAATTGATAGCAGTGATAGGGACAATGCTAATAATTGCACGTCAAGATAGAAATCCAGGCCAGTAGTGAGTCCACCTGTGGATGAAGAAAGATATGATCAAATTGGCGAATTTCCAGTTTTCTGAGATAATAAATTTGCAACAAAATGAAGAAATGTTAGTTGCAAATGAAGAACAAGAGTAAAAACCACGAAATGCAATATGTATTTTTGTGTACTGAAGCATAACTGATCGTTGAAATACATTACAAAAGAACGTAAAATAACAAAAATGTGGATTTTTGTAATATCAGTATTAACAGTATGGAAAAATTATTTTTCCAGATTTCGATCTCTGATTATCTCCATATTTCCATTAACTGCTTATGTTTTTTTCTAACTAACATATAAGTAAAAAATTAACGGTACATTAACGGTACATTAAGGTGCACATATGTGCACCAACGATTTCCAAAATATAAAATGTAAATAAAGTTTTTTTTGATATACTTGCTTACTTTATTTCACAAACAACACAATTCTTCAAAAACCACCAGAATTGCATAGAGCATTTGTCACCAAGTCTGAGGAGGCCATCTCAATGTGGTGATTTATAAGGAAAATACCATCAACTTTAAGAAAGTGGGACGAGGCGCAAGTGTTCAACCGTTCGCTTACCATGCGTGGGTACTGCGGTCGATACCAGGCGCCTTCAGATTCCTAAGAACTTTCTTCTAATTTCTATATCAATGTGGTGATTTATAAGGAAAATTTCATTATATTAACCAAAGTGGAGCGTAGCATAAGTGGTAATGCGCTCGCTTACCATACGTCAGGTCCGGAGGTCGAAACCACGCGCTTCCAGATTCCTGTAACTGTTTTTTTAATTTCTATATAAATGTCGTGATTTATAAGAAGAATACTATCAATGCATCAAAATAGGGCAAAGTTGATGTGGTAAACCGCTCACTTACCATTGGAGAGGTATGGCGATTCCAAAAAAAAAGCGCGTCCAGATTCCTAAGATTTTTTTTCAATTTCTATATCAATACGGTGTATAATAAGGAAAATTAAATCAATGTTATCGAATTGGGGCGTTGCGCAGGTAGTATAGCGCTCGCCTAGCATGCGAGAAGTACGGCGGTCGAAAACATTCGACTCTAGATTAAAAAGATTTTTTTAAAATTTTTATATCAATGTGGAGATTTATAAGGAAAATACTATTAAAGTATAGAAGTGGGGCGTAGCGCAAAAGGTAAATCGCTCACTTAGCATTCGAGAGGTGAAGCGGTCGAAACCATGCGCTTCCAGATTCATAAAAGTTTATTAACTTCTATATCAATACGGTGATTTATAAGAAAAATTCAATCAAATCTACCGAAGCGTAGCGCAAATGGAAAAGCCCTGGCTTTGCATGCGGGAGGTACGGCGGGCAAAAACATGCGCCCCTAGATTCCTAATAATTTTTTTTTATTTCTATATCAATGTGGTGATTTATAAGGAAAATACCATTAAAGTATAGAAGTGGTGCGTACTATCGAAGTTGTCGAAGTAGGCCGTAGAGCAAATGGTAAAGCGCTCGCTAACCGTGCGAGAGGTACGGCGGTCGAAACCAGGGGTTTCAAAGTTCCTGAGAATTGTTTTATTTTTCTATATCAGTGTGGTGTTTTATAAGAAAATACCATCAAAATTATCGAAATATGGCGTAGAGCAACTGGTAACGCGCCCGCCCAGCATGCGAAAGGTACGGCCGTAGAAACCACGCGCCTCCTGATACCTAATTTTTTTTTAATTTCTATGTAAATGTGGTGATTTATAAGGAAATTACAATAAATTATTCGACGTGGAGCGTAGCGCAAGAGGTAAATCGCTCGCTTGGCATACGAGAAGTATTGCGGTTGAAACCTAGAAACCTTTCTATATCAATCAGCCGATTTTTAACGAAATTACCATCAAATTTACCGAAGTGGAGCGTAGCGCAAGTGATAAACGCTCGTTTAACATACGAGAGGTACAGCGATCAAAACCACGGGCCCCCCAGATTCCTAAGAATGTTTTTTTTTCTGTATTAATGTGGTGATTTAAAAGGAAAATACCATCAAATTTATCGAACTTCGGCGTAGCGAAAGTATTGAAGCGCTCGCTTACCATGCGAGAGATACGGCGATCGAAACCCGCGCCTCCGTATTCTTAAGAATTTTATAAATTTGTTTATAAATG
>JAHLJT010000631.1:150786639-150896675 GCA_031308135.1 Acheta domesticus
GCAAGCTGGTGCAATTATAATTGCTTACCTGCCACTTACCTTACAAACTCAGAGTTGAACGTTTACATTCAATGAACCTTCATCTAATTCTTGATAAGGTGAGATAAGCGCCTTTGGATAATCTGAAAATGGCTTCTGACATGCTGGTAGAAGCTATCGTGGAGGGAGATTGATGAAATATGAAACTCGTTTTAAAACACAATTATAATTGAAATCAAGTAAATAATTACAAAAGTTTACCATAATTAATTAATTTGCAGTTAATATTGTTCTTGATAATGTTTTGAATTGACCTTGATAATGAGTAAGAACTGTGAATAGTTGAATCAGCTGATTATCATGTCCAGTAATTAATGTTGATAAATTATCTAAAAGAGACTGCAATTAACACAGAATAAACAATAGATACTCTTATGTCCATGAGCATGCTAAATACTAATTGATTTAAATCAGTTCTAACATTTGCACTATATTAAGAGAAAAATAAAGAAATAAGAGCATTTGAATTCTAGACTTCGTGTGATGAGCTAAGTACACCAAACGAATGCTTGGTACTGTGAATTTCAGAAGAAATTTGCACATTCGTAGACCGGGAGGGGTGCCTCATACAACAGCAAGAATTATACTGAATACGTTCCATTAGAACATTTGCAAATAAATAATACATTCAGATGGTGCGAGTAACATAATCGAGCCACACGGATGATTTCCGTACAAGAAACAGCAGACAGACTCAATAAATTGTTTGTAAAGACCTGAGGTATACTGTGTCACAGATTGCATTGCAGATTAAGATGTTTTAGAAGTACAACTTGCACCGAGATTCACTTTCTCATATTCATTCCTTGATCATTACTATTGCCCACGAAGTTGTCGCTTCATTTCAGCATTCTTCCAATTGGCGTCATTGTTCGGCTCCATTAAGTGCATCGGGGTCTGCAAATGCAGTCACCCCCTTCGTTATCCCAGTTGTCACTAGCTTCTCGTCTAGGATGCCGCTCGTAATTGTCAGTGGCGACGGAGATTGCGGAGGAGTCTGCGAACCTCCAGGAAAACGCTCGAAGGCGCGCGCTCCGGAAATGAAGCGGAGCTAAAAGTTTGGGCGCCTCGAATCTGAGTGATTCCTCTCAACGAGCCACTTGTGAGAGAGGGAGCTGGAGAACAGTGACACACCGATGTAGTATTTCATATAGCCACAGCACGCATGAAAATGGAGATAGTACGCATGTAGGAAGATGTAGCGGTCACACTGGGTGTGAAGGGACATGACAGATTGGATACATGATTGACAGAATACAGCTTCATTGCCCGTTTTCCCGCTCAACTCACTGCGATATTCATTATCCCCATTAGTATAGTTGTGTGTGTATTCCCGACTTGTGACGGTGTATACATATCTAACTAGATGGTGAGGTCCCCGCGCCTATAGTGACGTGAGTGGAGAGATCCCTCTCTTAGGTATGGTCCTGGAACGAGGCAAGACCATTTGGAACAGCACTAAGTTACATGACTGGATGGTTGTGTAGGCATATGTGTAAATAGTTTGAAGGAAGGAATGTGAGTGTAAGTAATGGAAGGTTTAGGACAAGGGGAGGGGGGAACGATTGCACGCATCCCATGACCGTTTCTGGACTGATCGGATACGCAAAGGATAACTCCTTATCAGGCAGCCGGCCGCTAGAATTCTCCCGACAGCGGGTAATCCGCTGTACTAGCCAGACTCCCCGAGTCTACAAAGCCGGGACTTGAACATTGGGCCCTCTTGACTGAGGGCTCTGCAGAGACTGCGGCTGCGCTGACTCTGAGCTTCGGAGGTGAGAAGAAACGTCCCGGAGCGCAGCGGGGCGCGGTGGCGCGGGCGGGAGGGCAGGGCGAACGCGCGTCCGAGACCTCGGTTTCGGCAGCAAGATGTCGCCCTCCGTCGCGCTCACTAACAAACTCCAAAGGAAGCCTGTCGTCAAAGTGTGCCGTCTAACTGTGCCCAGAGGGAGACCCAGATAAATGTTACAAACTTCTAGGACAAAGGAGTCGAAAAGGATCACTTTCCTAATTATCATGTAATGGGAAATTACATATAATTTTTTATGCATGAGGCATTAGCGCCTGATTTTTACTTTCCCGTGTACGTACGAAGTAATACACATGTAGTATAAAGAAAGTTATAAAATGCTGCGGAAAATATTTCAAGATATTAAAGAATATACACATTTTAGGGTCCACGATACCGAAACGGTTTTTTTTTTACGGCACCTGTCTGACTCTGTATACCTGCCTGGCTGACTGTCTAGCGCCTAAAATATTCATAGGATTTTTTCCAAAATGGCCATTTTCCGGACGATCTAGCTCTGCTCAAGCTCTGTGATTTTGAAAACATTCTTTTAATTTTGGGGGCGCCTTGCTGAAAGCCACTAGAACATTTTTCAAGTTTTTTCAAAAATGGCTCCAATTGTTTAAATTTCTTTAATAATAGAATAAAAAAAAATACAATTATAATGACCACTTAAGTCAGTTTTTACTTATTGTAATGGTACTGAATTAATTCCAACTAAAAATAAATTAATATTTTCACGAAGCACGCAAAGGACTCGTGACGGCGCCGAGATTCTGTCCGAACTCCCGCTTGCCACCCCTCATTAGACACGCGCAGATGTCCGTGACGCTAGGGGCTGCGCGCGGCGCGCCCGCGCCTGTCCCTCACGGTGCTTTTCCCGTGGCCCACCTCACCCACCTCCTCCCTTGAGATTCTCAGGTTCTTCCCCGGGCCATTAATTAACTACCCCTGTTTGCTACACGATTGAAGTGAGAGGGAACGAGTGAAAACTTCTCGCTCAGTTCTCAGCTCAAAAATCTCTAATGATTGGACAAAATTATTTTGCGGCGCACTACCTTTCGCCAATAGCTACCAAGCTTAAAAAGAATTCTGGAAAATTCTAGAACATTTTGGGTAAATTTGATGGGGGAAGAGAGGCTGGAATGACATTGTGAGCATGGCGCTGTGAAGAACGTACGAGGCAGTCAGAAGGGAGATTGTGTTCACCACGGCGTCCGGCGCTGGTGAGATAAATTTTTTCAAAGTCTTGATTTGTAGGAGAAAGCGAGTTCGTTAGGGGGGATATGTGCTCGGCCTCCGAATATCAGTTGAAACGTGAATTTCAGACGTCTATTTTTAGTCAGAATAGGGAAGTGAAAGTGCTTCATACGAAACTCGTGTCTGAACGCATTATCCTGGAGTGATAAAGATCATTTATGGACTTGTTTGAGATCTTCAGAATGCGGAGTGAGGGCTGCTTCCGGGACGCGTGGACTGAAAATACCCACTGTGTCAGGCAAGTGACCATTATTTCCTGGCGATCAGCTGTGAGTCAGCTGCGCTATGCCTCTGTCGGCCCATCCCGTCACAACGATACCTGGTCGGACAAACTCTCGGCTCGCCCTCATCGAGCCACTTTCGCTTTTGTCGCCTCCCCTCCCCTCCGGGCAGTACACAGCGCGCGGCACCCGAGACCACTACAGCTGGGAGAAGAGGTCGTTCATCCCTCTGGCTGGTTTCCTAAGTTAATTCGCTGCTGCTGTTTTGCGTCCTTCGCGCCTCCATGATCAAAAGGAACGAACTTTTGGAAAGAGGAATTAGCATTGCCTTTTGATCAGACAGAGAAACTAAGATTCTCGGCCGCCGCGCGTGGCGTCAAGAGAGAATCGGCGTAAATTTATGTTAAATTTTGTATCAGTGCAATTTTTTCTTTGTGTGTGTAATTTTGAAATTGGGGAAAAGGAGAGCATGCTCGCCGATTTTAGTGTGTATTACAATGACCATTGTTTCATTACTGAATAAATGCCACTTATTTTGTTAACCTGATTACAAGACTTTCATTTTCACCAAACAACGACTTCCACCATCATTAAAATTTTCAGCACACCATTCTACCTACTGAGCTAACCGGCAGCTAAGTCATCTGGCGTCCCAGCACAACGACCCTGCTGTCGCACTATTAACTCTGAATTTTCAGATATCGCAATATTTTTTTTTCGATGTCTTGCTACACCTACAAATTTGAAGGTATAGGTTTAGTCTTCAAATGAATTTGTTCTCCATAACTATTTCTTTGATTAAGGTCTTTTTTTTGAAACTTGAGTAGTTTTCCGCCCAATATTGTCTGAAATATGTGAAGTTTAAAACATTTCAAAACAAAAATTAATTGGAACATACATCAAAGTAGATGTAATAATTAAACTTCCCCTAAACTGGAATTTGAAAACGGTTTACCTTAAGGATCATTAATTAGTGTTTCTACTATTTTTAATAGAGATATTAATGAAGTGTCGATTAAATAAATAAAATTAATTTGGCATTTTTAAACTTAGGTCACTGTTTATTTATTCAAAAGACTCATGTCGAATTGTATTGAAGTTATTTCTACAACGCATCAATAATTGAATGGCCTTTCACAAGTGACATCAGAAAAAAATTAAAACTTGATCTGATATCCATTCTGTATTAAATTCCACTTCAGATTGTGACAAAAGTTTTAAATTATGTGTATATACAAAATTGAAAAATGTACATAGTAATTGTTTCTTTCTCGTTAAAAAATATTCACTTCATTGTAAAATACTGTAATCATTGTTGAGTGTTTTAAATAGGTAAAACATAATGTTTAAAAATATTGCTACGTAAATAACAATGTAGATTTTAATATTATGTAAAATAGATGTTGATCGCTTATAAACAAGTTGTTTTAGAGCGATCTAAAATAAATTAAATAAAAAAAAAGAACTTTCAAAAAACGGCTCCACATTATTTATTTAAACTGTTGGAAGAGATTTTGCTAAATGTACTGTAACAAATAGCATGAACGCCATTTTTCTCTATATTTTGTTGTTTAAAACTTTCACAATATAATTTGTGGACATCGCTCTCACATCTTTAACACTTATATTAGCGTCCAATTGTGTACATTATTACATATATAAAACATGTGCTTTCAATGATGTCTCATAAAGTTTCTGGAAAAGCTAGAAGTTTTTGTGGAAACGAGCTCATATTCCGAATTTTCGCTAACCCTGAAGCCATTTTGCCAAAATGCTTTTGCGAAAGACACACACACCACACACCACACATATCTATATATATAGAGTACAACACACACATATATATATATATAATATATATATATATATATTATATATATATATTTTGACCGTATTGGTCAAAACACAAAGAATAGGCGCTCCACCACATTCAAAAGTAGCGCGCAGAGTGAGGAACCGCGGCGGAACGGATCGACAGAGTCGTGAACGAGCGCACGGGGTAGTGGGAACTGATCGGTCTGACCGCGCAAAAGCGACAGTTGGCGGTGGAGCAGATGGCGAGAGGACGGTATGCAATGGTGGTTAGAGAGCGATGCTTTGATGTACAAGAAATCCAGTGTAATCGGGACAACAGGTATTAAGAAAGAAAAATTGTGATGAACTGTGCAATAAGCGAGTGTAAGGATTGTGGTGAACTTATTTAAGAGAGAATAATTACGAAATTTAATAAAAAGGGAGCAGTGCACGGACACGTGGGCGATGCGGGTTAATGATAGTTGGTGCGGCTGTGCTGATGTGTGATTATGCGGTGGAGCTGCTGAGCTGATACGATTAAAGTCATCGTGTGTGAAGAAAGAAACCGTGGAAGGCGACGCCGGTGGATTGGAAACGGGCTGCGGTGACACGTGGGCAGACGGAGCATCGCGGGCATCAAGGTTACCTCCCGGCCTCAGGCGGAACGGGCAGCAACGCGTCACGTAGAAATCGACGATCGTAACGATCAGATAAGTAATTCTAATTGTGAACAAATAGAAGGAAAATTAAATGAAACGCCAGTTCAGGATGCTCACTGTGTAGCGTTGAAAGTAATGATGTGCGTAGTAGCATATGAATGGCACGTAGTTTTTCCAAAGGGTTGGAAGTTGCATAAGCGGGAATGATAATGTAATGGTGGGAAGGTTAGAGATGTACAGAATGAACCATAGAATTATGATCAAAGCAATGATGCAAGCTATGTTGGTAATGTAATGATGTCTTATTGTTCTTTTGTTCTAATAAATTCTGTTTATATGATAGTAGGCCTTTGAATCCAGATACTGTAGATTAAAGTAACCCCCTTAAAGAACTCCTGTACCCACACATAAAAAAATTTTATGATATGTGTAACCGTGAGCCAGCAAAGGTAAGTACGGTCACATATTATTGGCCCCGAAATTCAGGGACAGGGAAAGATTGGTAATTTGTAATTAGATTTGAACAAAATTCAATCCCCATAGTGCATACTTTAATCAGCAGGTATCTGAATTAGTTGCATGACTGGAAAAGGCAGAAGACAGTGTAAATTTCTTGATAATGTCAGCATTCCAGTTTTAAATATTTCAAAGAGAGTTTAAGTGCATTAAATATCAATATTCTCTAACATATTGCAGTGGAATCAGTGAAGTGTTGTTTGAAATAATTCATTTACAATTTAGAAGAGAATTTGATGAATGCTTAGTTTAATTTCATTTGCCAAGGTGTTGTGTGAAATAATTCATTTACAATTTAGAAGAAATTTTGATGAGTATTAAGTGCCAATTTCATATGCCAAGGTGTTGTGTAAATTAATTCCTTTGCAATCCAGAAAATATCTTGATAAGTATTAAGTGCCAATCTCTGTGTCAAGGTGTTGTTTGAAATAATTCATTTACAATTTAGAAAACATTTTGATGACTATTGAGTTTAAATAACAAATAGATGGAATTTTAATTAATGTGTTTTAAGGTAGTGCAGATATTGGAATGTAGTTTTCTTTTTAAGATTGTTATAACGTGGCCAGTAAAAAGGCGCTGAATTCAGTGTAAATACCAGGGTAATTATTGTAAGGCATTCCTATGTGTATATCATCATACAATACAAGGATAATTTTTATGAAACAAGATCATAATGTATATGTGGCAATGAATAATATGTTAGGGCATAATTATTGGAAAGTGGTATTACAGTGAGTGTGGACATGAGTGTAATTATCAGGGTATAATTTGTTGAAGAGTCCTTACAGTGTGTATCTAAATAAACACAGTGTGTTAGGGTATGATTTCTGAAGTATTATTACAGTAGGTGTATTCATTGAGTTCAATGAGCAATACATTAGGAACAAAATCCTTCATGTTAGAATATAAATTTGGGTTTTAGGTGCTGCCCAGTGCATTTTGAAGCACTGATTGGACGTGTGTGTAAATGAATATTATGAAGTTATGAGCTATTTTGGAGACATAGTAGCATTAATTATTTGATGAACATTACAATTCAAGTAGTTGCAACTGAATAAGATTTATCGAGATTTTTTTATTTAGGTGGATGAAAAAAAAAATAAGTTGCATTCAGTAATGTGCAGGAAGACTATCTGAGACTGATTCAATGATAATCTAATAATGATATTTTGAATTCAGTTGAATTATGTCAATGTGAATTTTGTTACAGATGTCAGTGTAATTACATTTAATTATTTTGTGTGTATTTCTAGGTGTTTTGAGCTTGAGTGCATTTTGTTTGTGAATTGTTCCCAGGTGGATGACGGAGGTCAATAATTTGTTTGATGTGTGTTTTTTTTCTGTATGTGTTTTTGATGAGTTATGTATAGGATCGTAATATATGCGGCATCACTCACATCTAATTCAAAGCAATTCAGATTGTGTTAGGGTCATTTTTGAGAGTAATTAGGATGCCGTTGGTGTGAAGTGAAGTAATTTGTAGTGTTCGGTGTATGCCTCTGGTGAGCATTCTGAAGTTGGGCAATAGATTTTGGGTGGAATCAAGCGTGTAGGAGGGCGTTAGGTCAGAAATAGGTGTAGTGGGGGTGCAATTTGGGGGCATAATGGAAAGCAAACGGGCACAATGATGGGAGAGAAGGAGAGAGCGCGAGGACAGAGATCATTATGATGAGGATGATGGAGGTAAATGGATGATTCGTTACTAGAAGATTCGGATAGAGCCAGAATGGAGTTATCGGGGGCGAGTGCGTCGACACCAAATCTGGGAATGGTGAAGAGAAACGGAACAGAGGACTTACTGAGCATGCTTCATCAAATCATGGCAGGACAAGAGAAGCTCGAAGAACGGGCACATAGAAGAATGGTTGAGGAACTAGAGAGACAGGAAGAAAGGGCACAAAGAAGAATGGTTGAGGAGCTAGAGAAGCAGGACGAACGGGCACAAAGAAGAATGGTTGAGGAGCAAAAGAAAATCATTGATGAACTGAAGGAACATAAACAAGAGCAAGTGAGACAAATACAAGAACAATACCAGGTTATAGTGGAGAAGTTCGAGTCATGGGAACAAAGAATAGACGGGGCGAGTTCAAGAGATATGCAGTGAACTTAGTCGAAACATTACCACAAAGATGGAAGGACGGATTGAGGCACAGGATAAAGCCATCGAGTCACTGCATGTGCAAGTGAAGGGAGTATCACAAGGGATGGAACGTAAGATAGAAAACTGCAAGAGGGAGTTGGCATACACGAAGGTAGAATTGAAGGAGTCGGTGGCAGCCTGTAGAAAGGAAGTGCAGAAGGACGTTCGGAAATGTGAGGACGACATCGCGGAATTGCAAATAGAAGTTCAAGAATTAAAGAGGTTAAGACGGCGCCAAATGTGGGAGGGGGCCCAGTTAATATAGCAATACCATCCTCATTAAAATTTTCGGGCGACGTAAAAGAGAATCCATACTCGTTCATGAGAGCTGTGGAGCGATACCTAGCGGTTAGTTGTCTCCCCGAGAAGAGTAAGACGCAGGTAATATACCAGATGCTGCAGGATAACGCGAGGACCTGGGCAGACACCATCACACAACCATTTCCAAATACTGTAACGGAGTTTAAGCAGATGTTTTTTCGAAGATATTGGAGCGAGGATATCCAGCTAAATTTTAAGATGGGTCTCATGAACAGTATGTACAAGCCATCAGGTGGGGGCGGAATGAGAGATTACGCGGCTAGGCGCATCATGGATTTCCGATCGTTATCGCCACCCATGAGCGATCAAGAAATCATGTGCATCCTAATCAGACAATTTCCAACAACTACCCAGAATTTGCTTAGGAGCGCGTGTCATACAGATTTAGAGAAGTTTCAAGACGCATTAGGGAGCTTCGATCTGACGTTTGCTAATGCACCGAAAAACAGAAATGAAGTGAATGTAAATGCAATGATGGTGAGGGGCGCTCAAGAGCAAGAGAGGGGAGGAAAGCAAAGCGCTAGAGTTTGGGGTGATCAGAGGGGGTGGAGAAAACCAAAGAGGATATGATAGGCAGCAGGAGAGCGAAAGTCGAAGGAACGGCGAGCGGTCGAGACAACCTAATGGAGGAAACGGAGGAGAAGGTTCACGTGGTAACGAAATGAGACCAATACCAGCGGGACGGGTTACAACCCAAATTTAAACGAAGGGAGTTCGTGTTGACGGGAGAACCCAGCACGAACAATCACGGAGTAAGCAACGAGGTTTCCATCAAGTCATTTCAAGTGGTCGATTACGAGGATGAGCCCTGGATCAAGAGAAAAAGCAGCCAGAAGATTCGTCGGAAATGTCCAACCGTCATGATATCATGCTTAGTGAAGAAGTGGAAGCATTGGTTGACACAGGATGTGTGGCGAGCGCGATTTCGGAGGATTATTATGAGAGGTTAGTGGCGACGGAAAACATGTGGCGGCATTACCGATGACGAGGTCGTATGTAATTGGGGCCACCCAGAAGAGGTCAAGCCCCATTACGAAACAAGTGATGTTAGAAGTATGTATTGGTGGGTATATGTACGAGATGGTTGCGCTGGTGGTGAGGCATTTGTTGTATCCGGTTATATTGGGGATGGATTTCCTGGCGAACAATCGGGCTGTCATAAATCTCGAAAAGGGGCACATCATTGTAAACGGAGACGAGATGTGGATTGATACAGGAGGCGAGGAGGACGAAGAATACAATATTAGCGCGGGAGTAATAAGTGGTGAAAGCGTGGAGGAGTGGATAGAGCAACAGGCTGACGGAGCTGAGATGTTGGATGATAGGGGTAAAATCGAGTTGAAGGAATTGCTATTAGAGAACAAGAAAATATTTATGAAAAACGGTGAACCTATTAAGGAGTACGAATTTAGGATACAATTAACAGACTATACACCATTCAGGGAGAGGAACTATCCCATACCTGCAGCCTATCGAAAAGAAGTAGCGGAATTGATCAGAGAGATGACGGAAGAAGGGATCATAAAGAGGGCGTCCACATCTTACACCAGTCCGATAGTCATCGTTAAGAAGAAGGACGGAGGACTTCGGATTTGCTTAGACGCGAGAAGACTGAATGCTGTGACCTTGCCATACCGAGACGCTCCTCCGGAAGTGGAGGGAATTCTGAGAGGATTCGGAGGGTGCGAGGTGTTCTCGTGCACGGACTTCAGTAGGGCCTATTGGCAAATGAAAATCGCTGAGGAAGACCAACAGTACACGGGATTCATGGTGGAAGGAATATGCTACGTCTTCAGAAGAGTACCATTTGGTCTGCGAAACAGCGGGGCAGCACTGGTTCAGTGCATTGACAGGATAATAGGGGGTCGACTACAGGACAGAGTGACAGTTTACGTTGATGATGTTGTGATTAAATCCAAATCCATTTCCGAGCATTTTCGAGATTTACGAGAGTTGTTCGGCATACTGAAGGAAAACAATTTGGTGTTGAACATCAAGAAGTCGAGATGGGCTACGAGGACTATCCATTTTCTGGGGTACGAGATCACGACAGAGGGCATTGGTATGAAGCAGGACACGATTCGGGAGATACAACAAATTCCGGCGCCCAAGAATGTCAGACAAGTTCGGCGGCTGATTGGCACTTGTAATTATTATGCTCGGTTCTGCCCTAACTTCGCTATGATAATGTCACCGTTTTATAAGCTGTTGCAAAAAGGGAAGAGATGGAAGTGGGATGATTCCCATGAGGAGGCATTTAATGAAATCAAGGCCATGTTTTACAGGCATTGTGTGGTAGCACACCCTGACTTTAGCAAAACGTGCATACTACAAACTGACAGTAGCGACTTCGGAATGGGGGCCGTACTGTATCAGGAGGTGGAAGGAAGAGAGAAAATCATCGCAATCATTAGTCGGGTGCTCAAAGGCCCAGAGATTCGGTACACCACGACTGAAAAAGAAGCGGGGGCTATTGTATGGGCTATTACCAAATTAAGACCCTATTTGATGGGTAGGCACTTCATTGTGCGCACAGATCATAAGGCCCTGACGTTTTTGAACAGATGCCATACACAGAATGATCGATTGTATAGATGGACCTTGTATCTGCAGCAATTTTCATTTGATGTAGAACACTGTAAAGGGGAGTTAAACTACTTACCCGACCTACTAAGCAGGAAGACTCCCAAGGGAAACGAGGCTTACGCTAACGAAAGGCAGTTTCAAGTGGCAGCGATAGACCTTGGAGTGACGGACGCGCCGCTAGTCGATTGGGAAGACCTAATTGCGCTACAGGAACAAGATCCTGACATTAGTAAGGTAAAGTCTTACAAAGAGGGGAGAATGTCACGGGAAGACCCGGATTACGAGGAAATGGAGGAGAAGCAAGATGAATGGAAGTTAATCCAGGGAGTGGTGACCAGGAGAGTGACAAGAAACGCAGAAATATTTAGGTTGTGGATACCTAAGAGTATCACGGAGCAATTGATTAAGCATGTTCATACGTCCATGGCACATTTCGGAGCGGAGAAAATTACGAAGGTAATACAAGAACTATGTTACTGGAGGGGAATGGCCCGGCAAATTAGAAAGGTCGTGAGTCAATGCAACTTATGTCAGAAGGCGAAGTACCCAAACAAGAGCTTTGCAGGACCCATGCAATCAATAATTCCGCTTGGGAAAAATGACATAGCAGCCGTGGATATTTACGGACCACTGCCGAAAACCAGAAATGGAAACCAGCACATATTTGTAACTATTGACGTATTTTCGAAATTCGTCCAAATTTACCCCATAAAGAGAACGAATGCTCAAACTTGTCTGAGGAAGTTAAAGATATTTTTTGACGAAGCAGGACCATACCAAAGAATACTGTCAGATCATGGAACCATGTTTACCAGCCGACAGTGGCAGCAAACATTGATGGGACTTGGAACAAAACCAGTATTTACATCAATCCGACATCCACAATCAAATCCGGCGGAACGGGTCATGAGGGAATTATCTAGGATGTTCAGAACATATTGCCACGAGCAGCACGACAGATGGGGAGAGCTAATACCGGAGATTAATAGGTGGTTGCCGTCCATTCCACACGATAGCACGGGTATTACACCGTACGAGGCACATTTTGGACGTAGACCACCCCACGTCTTATACGCACTTAACAGAGAAGAGGTATTCCAAAGACCGCAGGAGCCATCACAGGAAACAGTCCGCGAGAATTTAGTCAAAATGAGCGAAGTACGCCTAGCAAAAATGAAGAAAACGCCATACGAATTCAAGGTGGGACAAAAGGTGTTGGTTAGGGTACCTAGAGTGTCAAATCCCAAACTAAAAACTTATTCGAAATTTTTCCTCCTTTATGAAGGACCATATGAGATAAAGGCAATTAAAGCTCCAAATGTGGCGGAACTAATGAATGAGCGGGGAGAAACAGTCGAACAATACAACTTTTACAACTTGAAGGCATACCATGAGGGACAAGATCAAAACTAAAGGAGAACCCTGGAAGCAATGGATTAGAAGATTATTTTTCACTGTGTAAAAAAAAATCTTGATAACGTGGGGGGTTATTTGACCGTATTGGTCAAAACACAAAGAATAGGCGCTCCACCACATTCAAAAGTAGCGCGCAGAGTGAGGAACCGCGGCGGAACGGATCGACAGAGTCGTGAACGAGCGCACGGGGTAGTGGGAACTGATCGGTCTGACCGCGCAAAAGCGACAGTTGGCGGTGGAGCAGATGGCGAGAGGACGGTATGCAATGGTGGTTAGAGAGCGATGCTTTGATGTACAAGAAATCCAGTGTAATCGGGACAACAGGTATTTAAGAAAGAAAAATTGTGATGAACTGTGCAATAAGCGAGTGTAAGGATTGTGGTGAACTTATTTAAGAGAGAATAATTACGAAATTGAAATAAAAAGGGGAGCAGTGCACGGACACGTGGGCGATGCGGGTTAATGATAGTTGGTGCGGCTGTGCTGATGTGTGATTATGCGGTGGAGCTGCTGAGCTGATACGATTAAAGTCATCGTGTGAAGAAAGAAACCGTGGGAAGGCGACGCCGGTGGATTGGAAACGGGCTGCGGTGACACGTGGGCAGACGGAGCATCGCGGGCATCAAGGTTACCTCCCGGCCTCAGGCGGAACGGGCAGCAACGCGTCACGTAGAAATCGACGATCGTAACGATCAGATAAGTAATTCTAATTGTGAACAAATAGAAGGAAAATTAAATGAAACGCCAGTTCAGGATGCTCACTGTGTAGCGTTGAAAGTAATGATGTGCGTAGTAGCATATGAATGGCACGTAGTTTTTCCAAAGGGTTGGAAGTTGCATAAGCGGGAATGATAATGTAATGGTGGGAAGGTTAGAGATGTACAGAATGAACCATAGAATTATGATCAAAGCGATGATGCAAGCTATGTTGGTAATGTAATGATGTCTTATTGTTCTTTTGTTCTAATAAATTCTGTTTATATGATAGTAGGCCTTTGAACCCAGATACTGTAGATTAAAGTAACCCCCTTAAAGAACTCCTGTACCCACACATAAAAAAATTTTATGATATGTGTAACCGTGAGCCAGCAAAGGTAAGTACGGTCACAATATATATATATATTGTAACCGAACGTGTAGGTCGGCTGTGGGGAATTTCCGTGGGAAAGTGGCTTTCTTCGAAATTTTGAAAAAAACAACACAAAGTTGAAACCACAAACATCAATATAATTGGACACGTGTTGAGAGCAAAAACATTAAAGGATGTCAATACCATTGACGCTCACATAAAAAAACAGCAAAATTTAACAATATTCTAGAAAAAATCAAAGGAAAATCAACTGTAAGGAACTTCACGTTTCCTTTAAGTATGCAACCAAAAAGTCTACTAAGTAAGAAATGTGAAGCAAGCAATTTGTACAAATGCTAATGGTACCATTCATCAAATCTATAATTAATTTCAGTAGTCAACATTCAGTTTAAGAAACTTCACATCTTGTCTTTCAGCTTACTTCAAACTCAGTTTATTTTCTAAAGAATTAGCCACAAATGCATATTGAATGCACAAGTTCCCATTATGGATTTCTGATCATGTCTTGCCTTTCATATCCACTGTTTTTCACCCACCAACAACCCAAATTTATCTTCCGAAGCTGAGATCAGTGCGCACATATATTTATTTTAATTTAATCATTTATTTCTCTCAATGTACATTTCGCGAGACATGGAGAAACATCTAAATTGTTAGCGATGCTAAAACTAGGCTAAATCTATTGAAATCACTGTGAAACACTTCTTTTTTTCTTTCTAGAACGTTAGCCAAATGTATACAAATACCCTAAGATTCTTGAATCATCTAGAAAGTCTATTTCTTGAAACAACTTCAAAACTAATACGAATTTATACTTTACATTCAGTAAAAAAATTAACCAATTTCAACATTCAAGATTCACAGCGGTCAGTGAACAGAGGTCAGCGGACAGCGGTCAGTGGCGGCGGCTAGTGCCCGAGTGCAAATGCCGCAGCGCAGTACAAATTCTCCGTAACGATGCAAAATTCCAACGTCCAAAGACACTGGCGCAGCAACTCCCTGGACCGTTCCACCTCCAGGTAACATCATTACCACACCTGCTTCCCAAAAACTCACTGTCTCCGCCTCTGTTCAATGTTCTACTATCTGCCTCCCAAAAAGCTCACTCTTCGCCTCTGCTCAATGTTCTTCCATCTGCTCTGAATGTTGCTCCACGCCCCTTCGCCGCGCACGTCACCACCGCCTAGGGGTGACAACTCTCCCCCTGCGCCTCCCCTCCAGCGACCGCTGATAAGGTGGCGGGGTCGTCGCCGCCACGGCAGCGCGAGCGCGCGGCGAATCTCGCTGACAATCTTTTTCTTATTGACAAATTGTTTGGGGCTTAGCGAGCTCAGGATCGCTACAATATGTATGTGTATATATACATTGAAACGAATTATTAATTAATTATTATTATTATTATACGAAATGAAGCGGCGGCCGACCCTATTCAAATAGCGCGGCAGTTAAGGCCGTTGCCGTTTGACCCGTTCCGAACGGGTCAGGAGAGCGCGCCAGCGGGAGCGCGGGCATGGAATGAGTCAGTGGGTAAGAGAACTCGGTAAGAGACGGACGGACACGTGGGCTGGAGTGATTTTGGATCGTAATCCAGGGACTGAGAAACGTGAAGTACAATATTGGACAGTGGACACAGTAATAACAGTGTATAGATGACTACGATGAATATACGACAGCTAATCGGAGTTCGAATTATAGAGAATTGAGCAAGTGCGAAGTATCAGGAGAAGATAGTCTCGCCACGTGTCGGTACATGTGATTATAAAACGCCAGGTGAGGACGGGAAACCGAGTGCTGATGAGCAGCGGGTCCACCGACTAGACAGTGTGAAAGGGATGGACAAAATAAACATAAATAGTGCTTGGAAGAAAAGTGTTTTGGAGGGAGCATTGTACGGGGGGCGTGTGGGCCCCGAGTTGCAAGCAGCGTCGTCCGGTCGTGGCTCCGGGTATCGGCACCGACTGAGGGCAGCCGAGCAATGCCGATCTGGAGGGGGGACTGCGCCACACCTGCCTCGTCTGGAAGCTAAGTGAATCGCCCAATAAACGCCAGGTTTTCTCTTTCCCTTTGTGTATGGTCTAGTGTTTTAAAAATAAAAAGGAGGTGTGGTTGTGATTTGTTAGCAGTTAATATTAGAAAAGTGGAGAAGTGTCACACCGAGTGTATGAATCGATGTAAAATAAAGTATTGTCCAGGTTCTTTATATTTCAATGTGTGTGTATTTCTGATGAAAAACCCAGAGCCCATTCGCGAACAACGATCACCTGTCCCACCCATAAAACATTGTTGAAATGAACTCGAAAGAGGAACGTTTCAGTATGTATTGAAACGAATTATTAATATCATTACAACAATGATAATAATACGTTTCTAAGAAGGCAAGCATTTGAATTGCGTGGTAACGGAGAGCGCGCGACTGAATCGGGCGCTAGAACCGAATCAGAGGGGAACCGAAGCGCGTGTGACCAACGAGAAAAGGCAGAAGTGAGGAGATGGCCATAAAATGGAAAGGACGCTTACAAACGGCGCGGAAACAAAAATATGAACAGTGTTGAAATCCAGATTCGTCGAGAGCGGGAAGCATAAGGAGGGACAATGTGGAGGAAGAAGGTATGCAGTGAGTGTAAAGATGTAAAGGAAGGATAATATCAGTGAATGAAAACAATCACTTGGGTAAATGTATAGCGGCGGAGGCACGTGGTGTTCCGTGCGGCATCTGACTGGTTATGTTTGGTAACTGTGTATTAATGATCATACAGGAATAAGGAACGGTAATCGGAGTGATAGAAATTTCATCAGCGAACTATGTTAGACGGGGTGGAATCCGCGTGAATGCGGTAATGCATGGGAATGGACGCAAGGAGAACAGTGTGAACCCAAACTGTGCAGCATTGAGCATCTGACTGCGAGGTGTAGGAGAAATGGTTTATTACGGACAGAGAACTGAGGAACGTTGGCGGGTGACGCGTGGCGAGTCCGTTATAACGGTGGTGGGCGGCGAAATCGCGGTAGAAAGTGTTAATCCGAGAGTGACTGCAGGCGGCGGCGAGGCACCCCGGAGGCGAGCATCCCCCCCCTACCACGGCGACCAGCGACCCGATGAGTCCCGAGCACCGCCGGCGCTTCGCGAAGCATCGCTCCATCGGCTGACCACAGATACGGCGTTGCGAGTCCCTTGCCAGGAGAAATGGTGTGGGGAAGGACGGATGTAGGAACATTGAGAAGGAGGTGGGGAAGGAATAGGAAGCAGTGATTAGTATTGGAGGCCCCATAGTCATTAAAATTGTGAGCAATGAGTGGAATTCTATGGCAATACGAAGTCAATCAATAAGAGGTTGTTTAGGATAGGATGACGATAGAACAGATGTATTGTGAGAAACAAAAACAACTAATTTTTGTAATCTACCGTTAAATAAAGATGCATGTTTAGTCAGACATCCTATGTGTTTCCGTTGGCGAAAAAAATGGAACCCAGAGCCCATTCCCGGAAAAAAGTCCCTGTCCCCATTAACAAATGATTGTTGTGAAGGGTCGAAAGAACGTCTCGTTTCAATATCTCTCTCTCTCTCTCTCTCTCTCTCTCTATATATATATATATATATATATATATATATATATATACACATATATGAAGGCATTACTTTAGTACATTGACACTAGTTTCGTACAACTCCATTGACACTAGTTTCGAGATATTAAGCTCTAAAGTTAAATGCTTCTAAAAATCGGGGATGAAGTTAGACAAAAAATTGAATGTGTTTTCTCGTATAAGATATTTTAATTGTTTGTCTGAAGATGATATGAAGCATTTTGTGTGCTACCTTTAATATTGAGGGTGTAAAGGAGTTAATCCAGCATGAAAATGAGGTTGATGGACTACAAAATTGAAGATAGAGATTTTCGTCTCAGACAAAGTTTGTTTTAAAAAATCAGCTCATTAAAAAAGGGCAGGGGCATTTGTTCGAGAAACGAATAAAATGGCTTTTTAATATACACACTTCTTGCTATACGTTTTATTTATAAATATTATGTTTTGTAGACTTTTGATCTCCATATGTGTTTCTTAAATTTCAAACAATCTTCACACTATTTGTACAACTTGTTCAACTGCAAACATTCTGTTTCAGTACTTCTAAGTGAACCACAAAGTGCTTTCTCTCTTCGTTCCCTTCAGTTGCACGAAGCGAGTTCTCATTTTAAACGGCTTTCACCCAAGTGGAGTGCAGAAACAACGCCTGAAGTTGCGTTGAGACAGCTTTGGGGCAAAGTGAAACTTCCGCCTCAAAACCTTTAATTGCAGCCTCATGAAATGGGAAATGTTTTCGTCTCTCTTTTAACTTAAACATACCTTAAACTGAGTTGTTTATTTTGTTCTTAGGTTTTACAAATAACTATTAGAATGGCGGAAACTAACCATAAGGAAGCCATAATTCCTAACTGCCTTATATTATTTCCTGCAGCAACTATTAAAATAATTCTGACTCTGTAATGTACTCTACTTAACAGAATTGGACAAATATTGGATAAAAAATGTAGACACTTTTCAGTTTAATGTAAGTACGTTAACATAGTAATTGGGTTTTTGTAAATTAAACTTTATAGTAAGTTTACACAGCATGTCATATTTTAAAAATTAAATGGAATGTATTCTTGTGAAGTCCCGAGTAGTGCAATGAAATAAATTTTCATTCACAGCTTTCAACATAGGCAAGAAAATAATTTCGTCATCCAAAAAAGAACAAAAAATTATAGATAAAAATGTGTAAGTATGGATGAGGTCATCTCAAATTTGTCCATTATTTTTGAATTTCCAATATTTTAAGTTCTGTGATATCTGGTACACGAACAAAGTGCATGTCCGGTGCAATATACGAATGGAGTTACGTCTAGTTTGCATGCTTATGAAAGCAGTGATTTTGAAGTTATTGTCTGAATCTATTTTAGAAGAAAAGTAACTCATGAAATGTGTATTTCTTGGGAGGGGGAACCAGAGACTGTTTTTTGGTTTTGTGTCCAAATGAAATAATGTTCATGTTTGAAGGAAAACGTATTAGTCATTGGCTTGTTCAGTTTTTTTCGCTTCAATAATAATTGCTCTCAGTACATGACGAAGTTCAGTATATTTCTAATATCCTTGAGAACCTACACAGAGTTTTTTCATACATCATTGATTGTTCTTGTCGACCTGGATGGCCGTGGTGGCTAAGAAGGTGTTCCGACTTAGCGGTTCGGTCCGAAGGAGTCGCGCTTGGGACCTTCGCCTTGAGCGTGATTGTCCTTTGTCTCTCACGTACGTGTTGTCGGGGAGGGCCTCCCATTCTGTTGACTCCAGACCAGAGGAGCCCGCGTGTGTGTCGGTGTCATGTGTGCGGTCCAACCGAATATGCGTCCCATCGGGACATAAAAGGGAAATCGTCAGATGGTTGGATAAAAGCCCTAGAAAACAATTGCTCATTCCATTCAAGAATGGAAATGAATTGAAATTGTTTGCGGAACCACCAGAGTTGATTGTATGCAGGATGGCCAATTTATTTTGTGTGGAGTGTTCTTCCGACACCTTCATTTGTACTTAACTTTAGGTTGGTGAAATGGGAAAAAACGCATTGCAATTGTAGAACCAATAAATTTCTAATAGCTTTCTTTATTGTTATTTTAAATTCTATAAGTTACCTTTTTAAATTTTTTAAACAAATAAACGTTTAAAAACAACAACAAAAGGGGGTGAAACTTAACATATAAGAGTTCCCACACGGTTACACTAGTTTTACCATATTTATTTACAGCTGTGACATCAGATGCCAAGCGCAATAGTTATTGTCACTGTATCAAGAGCCTTGAGTTGTGTATCTATATTAAAATATTTCTTCTTCTGTGCTACTATAGTAATCATAAATTGTCCTCGCGACGTAAAAAATGTTTATATTTGCGCTTGAATCGTATGTTCACCATATTATAATACAAATGTTATTACTTGTTTCTATTGTAAAGATGCGTAAATTACTTCCAAATTATCAGGTTCACGATTATTGCAGTCGCACAGCAATTTCTGAACAATGTCCATCCAACATTTTACTCCATTTCCAACACGCCTAAAATATGATACTCACAGGACCCTAAGTATGTAATTGTCGTGTAAACTTTCAGAAATGTTACAGGCGAATAAATCCATGGAAGTAAACATATTCGTGTTTTTACGGACACCACATTTAGGTCTTACACATGGCTAGGATGTTGCTGATATTCGAAGCGAATTCCTAACTCGTGGTGTCGTGTAGTGTGTTTGAGAGCAAGTGCGTGATGCAAGAGGGTGATTGCCTGCCGCTCATGCGGCGGCGCGAGTGATGTGGCCTCGCAGGGAGCAAGCATTGCAGAGCCCCTCCGGCTGCTGTAATCTCATTTGCAGCGAGCGGCGGAGGCCTGCGCCGAGGAGCTCGGCGGCGGTCAGCGCGAGGGAGGGGGCTGAGGTCCACCGCACCACTCGCCTCTACCCTTCTGCCCTCCTTACAACAGCAAGATTGGCGGCGGCGCGGCGCGACTCGGCGCGGCGGCCCGATGCCCAACTTACGTTTACATCAGAGAAGTCATTCGCTAACTTACACGAGAGCTACATTAGGGCCGTCGGGGGGCGGGGGCGCGTCGTCGCAGGAGGGGATGCGCGGCGGACGACAAACTTCCGAGAGGCGCCGAGGTATCGAGCGGCGCGAGGGGAGGGAGGGAATGCGAGGGAGAAAGACTGGATGAGAATTCTGCCGGTCGGCTGTTATGATAAGGAGTTTTCCACGATTTCTCCGATCTTCATCAGGCAAATGAGAGCAGTACCTTAACAAACGAACCACGAACCGCTCTCGAACTTTCCTTTCTTTTCCTTGACCTTTTCTAACTCCCTACTTACACACACTCACGTGCACTACGCAACCACACATGTCGGGAGTTGAGAGCTTGCCCCGTTTGGGTCGGTACCGCGCTGGTAAGCGTAAATACCCGAAGGTCGCCGCTGGCTCTTGCCAGCCAGTAGTGGAAGATAATCGCCAGTTCCCGCGATGATAACATGCACTACACTTACTAGACTAATGATCTTAGCAGTTGACGCGCCCGGAATCACTAATCAGTCAATAAATCAAAGCGAGAGAGAAACAGAAACACGCCACCGTGGAGATCATAAGCTGCGTGTACGTACTGTGAAACAACGTAAGTGCAAGCTGAAGATGGTGCAAGACAATTGATCGAGTGCAAATTGTTTCTTTTCCCTCGCTTAAGAAGCTGTTTGGAGGTCTCTAACCATTAGGGTCGCATGTAGAAACCTGTCTTATGATTCTTCTTTGGCAACGTGCGAGTAATGGGGCCCACAGGGGCCAATGTCAGGGACCTAATGAATGCCACGTACCCTAGACATCACAGAAAAGTTTTTTCGCAAACGTAAGTTTGATTCTCTTATAAATTTATAATGCTGTCATACAAAATACAGCGTATGCAACGCGTTTACAATAGGCAGTTTTAGCGCCAAGCGTAAGATAGAGGCGGTATACCCTAACAGTCACGAGATGGATCTCGAAGTCATAATGTCTTACCTTAGGCCTAAAGCACGACTTTCATAATAGAAAACCCCTCTAGGAGTCTCTACAAGAACCTTACAAACACCAAATATGACGTAAAAACTGAAAGGTTGGCATTTTTCCAACTCTGATAAACCGATTCTCGTATGTGAGACGGTTACAATTACTGCCTACCAACGCTGGCAAGAATTTACGGAAAATATTGGAGAGGTGACAGGAAAGAAATTCGCAAAAAAGAAGTTGAAATCACAACTTCGGTTTAGATTGTCTTATGCTTATGCAGTCGATTAAAAATTCCAGACTACATACTTATCGCGGAGGGCCACAAAATTTAAAACTCCAGGCACAATGTACATTTATTGTACTCTTGATTCGTATCGTGGTTCAAATATCTCACCACTAGTCTAGTCTGATGTATTATGCTTTGTTACTTCTTTGTTCAACGCTTGAAGTGCCTCTTTTGTCATAATGCATAACGCAATGACGCTCTTGCTAAACTCTTCTGAACGTTGTTCATTACGATCATATAAAGACGTTAGCCAAGTGATCAATAGAGTTTAAGGATGTCTTCTTACGCCTGACGCTAAAACTCCCTAAAGTAGTTTTATTGCTTTCGTACAAATTCGAAAACTCGCTCCTAACCTCGCTTATTTTCAAAACATGTACACAACATGTTTTGCAAAACATGCAATAAAGCTGAACATTATAAACTATTTGCTTATGAATACATTATGAAATGATGATGTAATGATGGGTATTAATACACAAGTGTGATAATACGATACGAGCGAGGAACAAGCGAGTCTCGTAAACTTCACACGGCTGTATTAATACCCATTACATCGAGTTTCATACGGCACTTTTTCTACGATTTATGGTAACTTTTATAAGTTAAACTTTTACATTGAATCGTTTCGTGACAATTGACAAGCAAGAATCAGCCAAGACCACCTAGCGGACAGCTCCGTACCCACCGCAGCTGGCTTTGTTTAACCAGACAGCCTGCGAGAGAGTACAGAAGTTGCGGGAATAATGCTGACGTCACCATTTTGCTTTTTCTCTTATTTCTGGACATTTCAAGTTCATTTTTGATGCACTAGACATTTTAAACTAGACCTTGTTTAAGGAAAACCACACGGCAGAAACAAATAACCCAAAATGACTTGCGTTCAGATCTTAACCTTAGTTAAATGTTCTCTCCAATAACAACCATTGCGCTAGTCAAATAGAGCCAAAGTGAAATTATGATTCAATTTATTTTAAATAATATTCCACGTTAAAAATTGCTAATAATAAAAGAAACTCAAAATGAGAAGCATTACATAATATTAAATTCAATTTTAATGCACACAATTGAACGAAACATTTACTATAAAGATTCTCAATGATTAATTAAGTGTCCATATATGGTTTGTAAGCTTCTCCGTGATTTGTCAAGAACCTGTATCGTAATGAAATCTGTATTGAAATGAATAATATTATGCAACGGATTGTAGCCATCAAATGGCAGAATTATGCAGTGGGAGTATAAAAACTACTATTTTCTGCCTGACAATCAGTCTAACCCTAGTCCACTATACACACCATGCTGGATACTTGGTTAGACATGAAATTTTATCAGCTTTATCAGCACCTTTTCAATTTCATAAATATAAATTTTAAAGCGGCATGGAGCATTGCAAGTAGTTTTTGCCACAATTAATATTAGGTTCTTTCACGACTTGCCGCCTATCGAAGTGCGGAAATCGCCGCGCACCGCCTATCCTATGGCCGGTACTCTTACGCCGCACCACCGTTACCAGCCTGTTTGTGGGCAGGTTGTCTATTTCCTCGAAGGGCTTGGAGAGCAACAAAAACGTGTGTTTAGGGACTGAATCAGAAGGAGGGGGTAAAACATATGTATGAATAATCCAAATACAATTATTGCAAAATGGGTCCCTGAAAACGTTATCTAGATATAGAATATACAAATGAAATTAATATATGCATATTATATAATATACACTATGTAATAATATATTAATACATAATATAATAATCTGTTTACGGATGTCAGCCTTTCGACCCAAGGGCATGTACGATTCGGTTTGAAGGTTATGCTCAGATTGAAGATGCACTCGACACATTTCCGGCAAATCATGTACTTTTCGCAGTTTGAAGCATTGAAATGTGGGCGACGGATGTTTGACCCTTGCCCTAGCAAACTTTCTGCCAAGTGTGTGTATATTTATGTGTGTGTTTGAGAGAGAGAGACCGAGAGAGAGAGAGAGAGAGAGAGAGGGAGAGGCAGAGGCAGAGGGAGAGAGAAAGAGGGAGAAAGAGAAAGAAAGAGGGTGTGGCGTGTGAGTGTTCGCGCGCCTATGTGCGAGTGTGCGTGCATGATCTTTTATTTAATTAATAAGCATTTCGTAAAATTATTAACGAAAGGAAATCATTTTCTCAGAGCGGGTGATGTAATCAACATAATTTTCGATTGAAAATACCGGTATAATACCAATATATAAGCTTTATGGACGTCATGTAAATGTATTTTACGGGTATAAAAGAATAGAGGTATGGAAAAATACTGGTACTTTATCGGTACTTTTACGGGTATGTGTACCTTTTGAGTCCCTGCCTAGAGGAGCTGGGCTGAAGGGAAGGGGTGCTGGAAGGCGCCTGGGGAGGGGCGTTCGCGTCTGGCTGCGCGGCCCTCCGGATGGCAGTCGCTGGAGCGAAGGCTGCGGGTCGCCGAGCGGAAAAGCGAGCACCGCATCCAGCGCTTTCCTCGCTGACACCTTGCGAACAGCACGACGAGAGGCGGGCCGGGGCGGGGCGGGGCGGGGCGGGGCGGGGCGGGGCGGGGCGGGGCGGGGCGGGGCGGGGCGAAGCGCGATGCGGATGGGTGCAGCTTCGTTCTGTGAGGGGGAGCGCGGCGTGGCGTGAACGGGAAGTGCTGTAATGTTCCAAAGGCCAACATTAACATTCAAAGTCAGTTGAACACAACATCAAGAAGATTATTTCAAACTGTTTATTGTAAGTCTATGCACATCATATATCTTCATTCAAAATCTGCATTAAAATATTATTTCAGCATTACTGGTTTTTAGTATCTCACAATTTTTCAAAACTCATTGATTCACTCCGAATTCTACCTCTTTATTATATCAACAGATGTTCATATGTTTATATAGTTCCTACAGTTTATGAAACACATATTTGATAAATGCTGAAAAGAGCGTATATTTTGAATGAATATTATGAGCGTTTATATTTTGAATGAATTATGGAGAGTCAACGAGTCCTATGTTGCCCATGTTAAATTGACCTTCTTCATATTAATTTTTCTCCGGAAGTAATAAAAATACTCTCTTAAAATTTACTACTAGAATAAAACAACACTTTTACATATACCGTTGTAGCATTGTTACATTTGTTTTGTTAATAAAAATTTTTGGACAAAATTATAAATGTCAAAAATGTTATCCAAAAATTTGATTTTATCTTAATTTTACTTTGAGATTTGTACAGTGAAATTGATAAATCAAGTACAGAATCTTCACTGTCTATACTTTAACCTTCTGTAGAAATTCCATTGTCATTGCTTGAGTAGATTCTGAGAAAAAGGAACATTCATCCAAAAAATGTAGTTTTTTAGAAAGAGGCTTTAAAATTTGCCAAAGCAAAAATTACAAGTTATATTTTATTATCTTTTAATACCCTCGAAAAAACTACATATAATGTCTTATAAAATGCTTAAAAGTTTTAAAACATACCCTAACTTATTACTAATTTTTTTTCTGCTTCAGAAACCCCAAGTCAGTTTTATTTTAGAAGCACATTGAGGTGTCTCTTCTTGCTCTGTGTCTGATTTGCAATCTAACCTATTCTCAGAATTTTTATTCCATAAATCTTTATTATATTCTTCGGATTTACTTGTGTGTTTAGTTCCTCTAAAATAGCGTTTTGCGAACAATCTTCTTGTTTGTAGCCATTTTTTCACACAAAATTAAGGTACTTTATAAGAACGACAAAGAAATACGACTACCTACTCAACACAATGCGCAAAAACAAGCAAATACATCACAACAATTAAATGACGTGCATGCAACCTTTGAAATAAAACATTCCGGAAAGTGTAAACCAAACCGCAGCCTTCTAGATGAATTTGTTCCGAAGTTCTGCCTGTTTAAAGCTTCGTCAACATTCGGCAGCCATTCGGCAGCCAGGCGCAGACTGACATACTGACAGACTGACAGCTGCAGACTGACACAGAAAAGAGCCATAAAACACTTTTAAAACAGACAACGTCATAATGTATACATCAAATTGTCCAGAAAACTCCAAATAATTTAAACTAAATTCTAACATTATCAAAATTTTCAAATTTTTATGTTGACTCCCCTTAAGAGCACATAAACCTAGGAGAAAAGCACTTAAATTGCCAACTTTCATGGAGATTGGACACAGTGACGGAGTTTGCTTCTTATATATATATATATATATATATATATATATATATATATATATATATATATACACACACACACACATATATATATATATATTGTGACGTACCGACTGCTCGGGGTCAATCGTGACTTACCCGTGAAGTGGCACGGTACAATAAATTTGTTTGTTTCAGGCAGGGCTCGGGATCTTTTTCGCGAATGTGGACCCTGGGATGTTCGGGGTACAATAAATACATACAGTTTATTATACAACGACAGTTTGATGTTTATTCATCTAATATCACTATTACACTTTCGAACACTGATCACCTATGCAATGATTACTATGTTTTGGTACCAAAACTTAATACCTTCAATGCTAGCATCATACCTGTTACCACCTGGGTCACGTCGCTTCGTTGGGGCCCGGCGCCGATGGTGGCGGCGGCTTCGGCTCCCGTCGCGTGGTCCCGGAGCCGTTCGGCCCCCAGCCGGAGATGAGTAGGCAAGTGTTCGCCCCTCACGCTGCTCCACGCGTATATTCTACACTAGTGCATCTAATTAACTTATGCTTGTCCTGACAGTCTGAACTCCAGATTTGGGTTGTAACTGATTATGCTAAACACGTTACACTATATTACTCTCTGAATCACCGGTGAAATATCGGTAACCTATACCCACGTGTTCTTGTTCTCCTCGCGCGTCATCATACAGTTTCATTATGGAAAGTTCCTATTCACTGAAAACCCGTCAGACACTGCTTGATCGGTCTCACAAATGATCACTGGTTCAGTCACTGTCTTGTGCACTACACATTCTATCTTTCCCCAAAACCAACGTTCGCGATGCATGTGCTCACGCTACAGGCGGGTTTCACACTCTTCGGTTTATCATACACTCTATCTGTTGACTTCCCAATGCTGTTCGGTCTGCATCACACTTCTTTAACGGTCCGAAATGTAATACTATGCAAGTCTATTAAGTTATTCAGCACTTAGGGGTACTTTTCCCCAAATAACTCGCACCGCTCGCGCACCACCTCCGTCCGCTAGCGTGGCTTCCGCTCGTCTCCCCTTCTCAACCGACTTCTCGCTGTCCTCCCCTCGTGCCTCGCGCTCCACGTGACGCCCCCCTTCCCCTCCGTGTTGCCATGCTGCCTAGTTATGCTCGCGCCGTTTGTATGTTCTCTGGTTGTTTAAGTTGAAATGTATCGCTTTTCTATTTAGAGGCGCGGTGCGTTTCAATATATATATATATATATATATATATATATATATATATATATATATATATATATTCCCTCTCATCAAGGATTCCAGGGCATTCAATAATAGAGAATATATATAGGGGAACCACAAATTGGATATGATTCAGGGGCTGTGGCTGGGGTTGAAGTGAACATTGCGTAGTCTGGTTTGCATGACTTGTGCATGCCTGCTAACCCGTTTTGTACTTGTTAGAGGTTTTTCCAATTATATTTCCTTTCAGGAGGTGTAATTTTGCAGGGGAAGTGTTCCACTTACCTTCCAAAAAGTTCTTCATAGGAGAGACTTCTTTAGGTCTTCTAGAATACCACTTGCCTCATTTTCAATATTTGGGAGCGTAATGTCAGATTTCAAGTCAATGTGGCAGACAAGACAGAAAAACTCCGGAAAAACGTGAAGCCGCATGTAAAAATCACAGACAACCTGACAATTTTCTACAGAATTTCGTGGTCAATGATGAGGAAACATAGTTCCTCGAAAGGAACGTATCCTTAAAGTTTGGGAAAACTACGAAAATGATGTCAAACTGCTAACAGATTATTTCCTATATGCAGAACAATTCGAATTTGAAGACAGTTTTTTCTCGATAATTTCAATGGTAAATATGGCAAATTTACAGCGGTCATCACAGGAAACGCAGTATAATGTAGTTCAACTTCCTGAGCTCCCAAGTCCCCGAGTCTCCCGCCACGACGAAGATTGGCAATACTTCAAAGATATTTTGAACTGATAATTGAAAACACAAAAGGAACCAATGAGGAAAAATTGCACTACCTAGTTCAAACTCTTCCCCTCAGAGTGCAAACCAATTGTTACTTATTTCCCCAATCGGATAATAGTTTATTTGCGTGGAAAGCGTTAATTTCTCGATACCAAAATTTTCTTTTGCTAGCAACCGCCCACATCATTGCGTTAAAATACCCTTCTTCGTTGAATCTGAAGTTAAAAGCAGATGATGATAACCCGCTATGAGCTCAGAACCTACAATGAGACGCGGCGCAGCGCGTGAAGTGTGGTTGTCCTGGCAACGGGCGCTGGCTGTGACATGTGAATGTCGACTCAGGCGGCGGCGGTAGCAGCGGAGCGTGGAGTCGATAGTTCATGAAGGTCCGAAGTCACGGCGTCTACAGCAGAAGTGGCGGAAATAGCAGCAGCAATGGAAATGGCCGTGCTGTGAGATATTGTGCTCAAGGGAAGGGAATTGGGGATGATGATAATCTTGGTCGTTGGTTGAATTGTATTTACGTATACGGTTGCTTATTTTGTGTCGTTAACTGAATGTTATAGAGAAACTGTATTGAAAATATCTGTATTGAACACATTACGCAAATTTGTATAAAGTATTTTGCGCTCTCTGAAAACAATCGGCTACGAAATAATGATAAAGAAATGGTGATTAACATATGGAGAAACTTGAAAAGGAATAACGAGCTTGAAGATAACAGTAAGAGAATAATTGAGATTTAATCTACAGAGTAATAAGCAATCTCCGCAGCGCAAGTTCTGATCAACGGAAAAGATGAAAGTAGTTGAATTTATGGTAGTTGGAGTGTAAAGAGCGCAGGTTCAACACAGTTTATTCAGTTACTGCAATTAACTAATAATAACAATCAATAATATAAAAACAAAGGAATGAAACTAGATTACTTATTAAACATTTCACGTCCCTTAAAATAGTTTTATGAATATTGCGACCTAAAAAGTCTCGTCATTAGCTTCAAGATGGAGGTAGGCTAAGCTCCGTATTACCACGTTGGCTCGGTAACCCGGGTTACAGTGTTACATTTTTTACTGGTTTATACAAATAAAGAAATTCGTTAACAACTTTCCATCTTATGGAAGAATGGAAGGATAAGGGCGTGTGGTTCAACATGCGAGAATTCTCGCAGGAATACGCTAGAATAATGAAGTCTGATTTATTCCATACACATCAATACAATTGGAAAATTCGAATAAAATGTTACATTAAATGTATTTATTTTGCATTTGGAATTGTTGAGTTTGTTTGTGATAAAAAGGTTCTATTAGCGGTGGGCTTTGAATTCCGATGGGAATTAGGTTTAAGAAAATATTTGCTTTAAAATATACTGCTCATTCAATGAAAATAATTTCTTTTCTTGGAAATCAATTCCTGGTAAGAATTGGAAGAAGCACCTTCACTAGTTCTTTTAAACGTTTGATGTATACTATTTTTTGGGTTTTTGTAAATGTCAATATTTGAGAGGTTTTGGCATAAACTTCTTAAACCCTTAAATATGCGAAATTTGAACAAATTAATTCTGAAAATATAGAGTCCGTAGAAAGACATTTGGAGAAGTTTCGTGTACATTTTAAAGGTAACGTTATAACAAGGAAACAGGTCACATTACATGTGAATATTCTGTTCTTGATATTATGTTCTAGATGGAAAAGTTATTTTTCAATTTTACGAGTAGTTATTGTCTGACAAATACTCTATAATTGTTATTTCGTCTTTCTTAAGTTTCCATGTGATGTTTTAATATATTTTATCAGCATATAGAAAATATCATGAAGCAATTTTCTATTTGATGGTTATTTACCTATGTTATTGGCGTGCTTAAAAAGTAATTTGTATTTTGTGAAGACAATTATGGACGGCTATTTAGAAGATAGTTAATCGCATTCCATTTAAGACATTTCAAATAGCTTTATACAACGTTTCAAAAAGATACATATAGTAATGATACGCTTAGTAATGATTTTTCCTTAGTGATGTCTTTTTCCCAGAAGTTTGCTTCACATTACGGAATTGTGTTGAGTACCAACCATCTTTCATTTCACTCAACAGAAATGTTTGATTGAAGGAAAGGATTGATAATGTTACAAACTTTATTACGGTGTTAATTATTAACGTCTATCTCATCAACATATTTGTCATTAAAATATTTGAAATGGGATAATTTGTGGAACTTCTTTGTAATCTTTTTTATTCAAAAAGATCATTCTCCCAATCGTTGATGAGTTGGCATGGCAGATAGGTCTGAATGTATATTACCCAGGTGACTAAGATCCCCGATCTTGGCTCCAGCTGAGAGAGGGTGAAGGCTGCAGCGGTGAGCGATGCATTGAGGTGCGCGCGCCCGCACCCCCGAGGGCGGCGCGGCGGCGCCTCGTCAAGGAACACCCGGCGAGAGGCGGATCGATGGCAACGGGTCGTGACGTCACGGGTGTAATTGCGCCGCCCCTGACGGTGTCTCCCACCGCCCCCACCCCCACCCCGCGCCACGGGCCACGTGTCGTGCGTCGCGTCGAGGGCCCCCTCCAAATTCAGGTGGCAGCTCCGCGCTGCGCCTCGGAGGGCCGCGGGAGGTTCTTCCAGGGCTAATTAGCCACAGAGCAGATCAGCGGCACCCCAGCTCATCATCTAATGATCGTATTATAGGGCTGCCCCGATTTGAAGAAGTTTTAAATCCAACGTTGACTCGATAATGCTTTGACAACGCTCAGAGCTAAACTTTTCTTTATCCTATTTTTTTAAACATCTCGAGTTTAGTGAAAAATAACATTTATTATTGTCGGCCCCTTGGCCGAGATTCCTAAGGCAGAAGTGTCGTAGTGATTATGGACCGTGGGGTCCCGGCTTCGAGTCCCGCCTGGGGCATGGTTTATGTGTTCGTCCTTTCACCTCCTATTATCCCCTATCATTATCATATCGTTTCATCCTCATACCATAACGTTACATCCAATAGTGGTCGCTAATGACCTAGTAGTTGATGCAACCTTCAATAAAAAAATATTATTTTTTAATTCCAATGTGGGAAAATGTACTTTTAAATAAATAATAGTAACTTTCTTAGAAATAGTGTCTAAGTGAAAATCGGATAATTATCTTAACGAGAAATATTTTTGGAATACGAAACATTTACTACGACTTTTATTCACTTATAAAATAATTCGTTAATAAAAGACGAAGCATTCGATATTATACTCACATAGCATTAACAAACAAGTAATGGACGAGTGATTACAAGAAAGTGTGATCCTTGCCGAGATATTTCCTTCCTTCCTACCAACAGTGGACTCGTGAACACGCTTTGGCGTCACTCAACAATTCAAGGAACGGCACCCACTTACAAGTTACTCACATCCGGAGGCCCCAGCTGGCTTTTCATGCCACCGCCTTCGCCTAAGCGATGACCCGAGCTCTAATGATGGTCGACACACGCTTCCCACTCAAGTGATGGATTACAATAACACAGCGCTGCGACCATTTGCCACTTGTGATGAATATGGGTGAGTATGATTCAATTTTTCATCCTGATTACATGTATTATTTTACTTTTTTTCTATCACGTACAGTTTTTGCAATATTTACAAATTTTCGTATTTTTAATTAGCACACGTTATGCCATACCCTGACCCTGACAAAATATCTAAATTGAACATAGAGGACTCTGAACCGAAGAAAAAACAAAAGTCAAACAAACGAAGGTAGTTTGAAGCGTCGGCGTCGTCACAATTGCTAGTAATAATATAATAATAATAAAATACCTAGACCACATTTTTAATTCAATCCTGTAAAAAGTTTAGTTCAACAATATCCTTTGCAGTAAATCCTTTATTCAAGAATCTTGAATTCTTAGAATTTAAAAGATCTTTAATATACTTTTCTTTTAAACATTTGGCATACCGGATAGGTAAAAATACACTACAAATTTGACCTTGTTCATCGGTTTTGAGATCCAAAACAACTTTATTTCCATATTTAGTATCAATGTTCTTTATATTAAGAATATAATATTCATATACTTCTTTTAATTTTATTATTTTCTTATGATTATTATTTTGGATGTGTAATGATTTCTAATGATGTTATTTTCTTATAATAGGAAACATTATGAGATTAAGTGTCCCTTAAACAGGGTGGTACCTCAGTTGTTTACTCAGAGGTAAATTAGTCAGAGAATTGGGCTTAACAAAGGATAAACAAAAGATAAACTGCGTGTATCCAGACTCAAGGAAAAGAACATGTTAGCAGCTGGAACCTCAATTCTTGTGTACAGAAGAAGAGATCAGCAATTTGCTCATTTTTCAAAGAAGAACTGGATTTAGTATATTGCTCGAATACTGACGGTCTGGTGAATGACTTCGGAATTCAATACAAAAAAGAACGGAGACTGTTTATCGATTTCTCTAAAACTAGTTTAAAAGCAGTTCCAATAAGCAATGTAACACCTAAGCATTATTACCACTTGCTTATTGTGTACACAAGAAGCAAAGTTACGAAAACCTATGTAGTTTGAGAGAAAATAAACTACTCCGCTCTTGAGTGGATGATTTGTGATGATTTAAAAATAACACGCAGGCTTCTTGGTCAGCAAAGTGGTTTTACTAAATTCCCACGTTTACTATGTGAACGAGATAGTAAGGCACGAGATTAGCATTCATCTAGAAAGAATTGGCCTGTAAGAAAATATTTAAACGCAGGGGAAAGAACATTCTATGCGAACAACACAAGATTCTGCTGCCTCCATTGCACATAAAATTAGTCTCATGAAACAATTTGTGAAGGCGTTACATAAAGATGGGCAGTGTTTCGAATACCTTTGTGAAACGTTTAGGCAATTGTCTGAATCCAAATTATTAAAAGAGTGTATTTTCGTTGAGGCCGATATTAGAAAAGTGATGTATGATCCCCAATTTGAACTACATATGACAGTAAATTAAAAATCAGGGTAGATTGCTTTTAAACACATTGTAAAATGTCCCTACGCAACAAAAAATAACCAAACTATCAAGTAATTGTTGCCAATATGCTGGATGCTTTCAAGAAATTGGGATGTTTAATGAGCCTCAAGGTTCACTTTTTAAATAGATACTTAAAATTCTTTCCTGGCAATTTATATGCACGTGAAGAAGAACGTGAGCGTTTTCTTCAAGATCTAAAAGTGATGAAAAAATGTTATCAAGGACGCTGGAACACCAACAAGATGGGATATTACTGTTGGTTTCTTCACCGAGAGTCAGCAAACGGCGCAGAGGAGAAAAAGCTATATCACGGGCTTTAAAGAAAAGAGAGAAAGAAAATCATCGTCATTGGACACGAAAAGCCTTTCTAGAATATAATTTTAAGAATATACTGCCATATACGGTTTAAATAAAGTTGCGTTAGTATTTTATCAGTCGTTTACTTTTTATTTTAATTGCATATTTTAACCGTACGTGTATGTCGGTTGTGGGGGATTTTAATAGGAACGTGACTCTTTTTGAGATTTTTAGAAAAAAAACACAAAGTCGTGACCAATAAACAACATACACTTGAATACATATTGAAAACCAAACCACCAATTACAGAATGACAATAACCATTAAACGATAAACAAACAAAAATCATTTAACAGTATTAAAAAAAGCATCAGTGGAAAACTGACTGCCAAATTGTCCTGAAGCAATTTTAAACTTCACACAAATTAAAATTACAGCAATATTTCCTGTGACAACAGTAAATTGAAATTCACCAAATTGAATAAATGAGATCTCCGATAAGATGAGTGTAGATAATGTTACATCAGAGGGAGAAAATGCAAGCTCTTCACATGACAGATTGTCATAGTACTTTCTGTTTATGAAAATTGCAGTTAACTGTCCCTCAACATACACTGCATCAACACTCACATATCCCTTCTGGCATGAAATTCTCTGAATTTATAAAATAATATCTTGTTAAAGTTAAAATTAATAAATATAGTTTTTGAAAACATAGAATATTCAATAGAAAAGCCTTGTAAAAACTACAGAAATGAAATTACAAAAGAATATCTTGTATGCTATTAAATCGAATGAATGTAATTTTTAAAAACACAGAATATTCAACAGAAATTCTTGAAAAAGAATAAAAAAATACAAACTATTACACCTTATAGAACATTACCAAATATTACATCTATCTTGAGATACTTAAGTTAATTTGAATTCCTCAATAGTTCAATAGCAAATACAATTTCTATAACACTTTTAATTATTTATTCATAGCTCTTATTGATTTCTGCCTTTATTAGGATGTAATACTAACTTGCAAAATGTTCTTTTTAAAGACAGAAACTGTGCTTTCCTTTCATTAACAGAACAAGATTCTTTCCAAAATCTGTGAGGTCGTTCTCCAAAGAAAATACTTCTTTATAGAAAGAATACTTTATAGAACTTTATAGAAAAATCTTCTATAAATAGCACTAAGCAACTAGGACTATGACAATGGGAGAATATATCAGTCTTTCCCCAATAAAGTTCATTGCCAATCAACAATCTCTGGCAGTAACTTAAATGCACATTACCTAAACCTGTATTTCATACCCAATTGCTTCGAAATTTTCAGTTCATTTATGGAACACAGATAAGCACAGCAGTTATTGCTAACTAGTTCATTACTTGCCTCTGGTGGAAGCAGCAAAGATAGGCGTTTTCGCAGATTTTGCTCATGGACACGTGCTTAAAAAAGACTCCATCTCACCACGTTTTTTGACTCACAATCTTTCTCGCTAGCATTCTAGAAACTTCCAATATACCTTCCTTCATAGCGATAGTTATTATACATCACCGTACCGGCACTTGAAACCAAAACCCACACGAAAGTTCCCACCTCGTATCCGCTCGTTCCGCAAGCCCCTCTCCATGCAAAAATCTCCTTGTCTCCTTACTGTTTCCCACCGCGGCCTCACAAGTTCTGCCTTCAGAACGCCTTCTCGCCTCCCTTCTTCCCCGTGCACGTTCTCAAAACCTTCCACGCCAGCAGCACCCCTCTTTTGCTGATTAGAAGTTACCGGTGGCGGTGGCGGCGCGGCGTCTGCCTAATTCAAACCCGTTCGCTCCGGCGCGGGTAATATTGTAATTGCTTATTCATGTACGGTTACTATATGTAGCACATTTCCCCATATCATAATAGATCAAATTGTGCTAAACTGTGGGTGACGGAAACAAATAAAGTTCAGATGCGGATAAAAATCAACTACTTAGATTTTAAAATCTTTTTGAAACCCTTGTTTTTTTGTTGTCCAGTGTAATTAATACGAATCAGCAATTGAAGCTAACCTAAAAAATACTGACAACCTAATGTTAATGAGTTTTGTGTAATTGATATTTTTCTGTTGTATAATATCTTAGAAAAATTAATTTGGTTATGGGAGGGAAATTGTATTAAGGGAGGAATAGGTAGTCCTCTTCTATATTCGTTTAGCAGGTCATTTATAAATTTATCGAGGATATCTAACCCTGTGAGTTTCTCAAACCTGGAGCGTTTCTTGGAATCGCTTTCCTACGGAAATTCAATAGGATTTTGTGTATCATGGATAATACGCTGAGGATTGCGCATAGCGTACTCAAGAAGTTCCTTGATATAATTTCAATATTCTCAACAAAATGAACTGATATATAGATAATATCAGCTATTCTGGGAATCTTCTTACCTCAATGTTTACTTTCCGAAGTACAAGTACAGGGAATCGGTGACTTGGAAATGAAGTCGCTCTCTAAGTTGTTTTTTTTTTTGTAGAAATCTCTCAGCTGTATTTGTCATCCTTCGCTTTTCAAGCGAAGTGTAGCGCAAATGTGCCAGCCCATAGTAGAAAGAAACGGGTGAGTTAGTCCGGCACCGATTTCCGCGTCGTGCGCAGCACTAGTTTACGTCCCGGACCAAATGACCACAAAATGCAGACACTCATTTGAAAAGCCAGATCAGATGCTCAAAGAACGAGAAGCATTTTGAATGTGGCGTAAAGTCACATTCATGATACGATGTCACATTCATGATACATTCACAATTCACATTCATGATACGAATACGATGACTGTGTAATTGAAATAAAAGACGCAATATTAAAAAAATCATCATATATCTGTTAAAATGATTTGTAACAAGATGATAATTTTAGTCGCATTCAAAATTCCCGATCACATTGTGTCGCAAACTGTTGCCTGAAGCTGATTGGCTGAAGTCTGAAACGATTCGCAATAGCTCACTTATGTCTTTCCACCATGTGACAGTCACAGAGTAGTCGCGGCTGTGCTGCTTGCGCCCGCCCTAAGCCCCGCCCAGCCGCTGGCAGACCGCCAACGGTCCCGGAGCTCTGTAAGAAATGTGGGGACACATTCTCGACGGCGACCGTAAGCGATGGGCGTCGCCCACCACGATATCCAGCTCCATCTGATATGTCGCTCCTCCCCACCGCGGAATTGGAGAAATACTGCAGAAAAATCGTGGCTTCGGTGGTATAACGGTTAGCCTGTCGGACTGATATATCCAAGTTCCCGGGTTAAGACCTGAACGAAGCCGTGATTTTTTACGGTCGAAATAATTCCTCTTACGCTTTCCTTCGGAGGAAAAGTAAAGCCGGTTGTCCCAAGTTGTAGATTTAGTGCATGTAAAAGATCCGCAAGCCTAAAAGAAGCCTCTGAGCTAAATTCAAATCGCCTGTTTCGATACCCGAGTGATACCTTCTTTCTCTGCTAGATGAAGCAACTGATGGCCTGAGTCTTGCCACGTAGAATTAGGCAATGTTGAATTGAACTGAAATAATGTTTCTGCAAAGGAGAGTAAAATAAGTCCGAATAAGAATATTAAGGGCAGAATGATTGTGATCGTGCAGACACGGATGCCATCTTTGGGGATAAGTCATGATTTTCCGGTGCATTGCTTCATGTGTGTTAAATTCAATATAATCTCTCAAATTACATTCATACTTCGAAAACCAAAGATTTTTTTTTACCTCACTACTTTGTATAAATTCTTCTGCATGTGAAAATGTACAATATAACATATTACAATCGTTGTCACAAACAAAACAGAATATAGAAAAGATGATTTTCAGAATAAGCGTTAATACATTAGGTTACATTCTTGTTAAATAACGTTTTCAAAGATATTATTTTTATCTCACTAATAATGAAAATTTGGAATCACTATTTTAGGTTTTGTTGAGGCAATTAATGCTTTGGCCTTTGAGAGATAACGAATTTTGAGACTCTTTAGTTCGAAAAAAATTCATAAATAGCATATCTGTGTTGATTCTTGAGACCTTAATGTAGCCTCTCGCATCAATATGATTATATCTTTATCCCCAAAGTCAATAAAGGATGTACGGGCATAGTGATGAAATTAAAATTGATTGGTTACACTGTCTTAGTTACTTTCTCGTTCTCACGCTGAACATCCATTTTCCCTTTGGGCAAGATTGGTTAGGAAACATAGACTACAGGCTGGATGATTTTAAGCAACATTTGGCAGACCTGTGAGCATCGAAGCGAGGACGGCGGCAAGAAAACTCTGTGCACCTGACCTACTTATCAACTTGTCGACAAAGATTGAGAGCAATGTGTATGACGTCCCTCGGAGGAGTAAGGGTAAAGAGCGGGAAAGTGAAGTGTGCAGGCAAAGCTACTTTACAAAGTATTTAAGACCCTTCCCTCCAGGTTCGCACAGTCGAAAGTCACGATTTTCAATAATGCATTTGTTTTACTTACCTTGCAAATGGATAATATTGGAGCATAAGTTCTGAATATTACTGGAAAGGACATTTCTCAGAAAAATTGAGAGTCATTTAGTTACCTTCTCCTATGTAGAGACTGCAAATACGTCTTGAGTTGTTTCGAGAGATCTTTGCCATTTTAATCCATTGACACAAAAGAAAATTCTGAAAACGAGAACTATTTAGGAACTATTAGTACACTTCAATGTAAGAATCGTTGAGTATTGAAGACTAGTCAGTTTACCTTTGCCAGGGAGGAAGGAGAGAGTTTCTTTCTGCTCCGTATTTATTATTAAATAATACTTTTTGTGGCGCACGGCGTTAAACTCTGTTTTTGGCGCGATCTGAACCGCTGGTGCTCAGAAAATACAGCCTTGAACGCTACCAACCTTGCGTTATAACACAACCTTCACGGCTCTCGATACGCACTATTTAATACATTCTACACTGTCTAGTCGATCCGCTGTAAAACCTCAGCTGCCGCGCTGCTCTGATTCTCAAAGAATGGCTCTGCCGCGTCTTATGTGGAAAACACGGATTTCTGTGAGTTAACGACAGGGGTTAAATGCTGCCTGCGAAGCGACTGGGAGATGGCGCCATCTATCGGGAATGCGTGTAACCAGTCAGCAAATTTCAAAGCAATTCAAAATTCCAAAGAACATCATAGGAAAAAGTGAATTTCCTCTCTCACTGGAGATTCGGCCCGCGTTTTTGGTGGAAAATAAGGTTATTTGGACGCCGAACATTTGAAATGTAAGTTCTGTGGCGCTAAGAATTGCTATAGGAAACTGAATTCCAAGAACGGTGACAAATTTGAATTAATTTGCCCGCCCATGTGCCAACACTCTACATTCTTCTTGGAGACATTTTTATTTGAAGTACTTTCCACACTTGAACGTGACATTCTTTTCCACACAAAATTAGCCAAGAAACAGCCCTTAAGTCTACAGTTCACTCGATTTTGCGTTTAGTTTGATTTATTTTAATATTTCAGATAAATTAATATTACAACAATAAATGAGAGTTTTTAAATTTTAATCGTTATCAAATAACTAATCGAAAAATTATTACTAACTTTTCCTGTATCTCATACGTTAAAATTATTACTCTGAAAACAACAGTAATAAGTTGTGTGAACACAATTATTTTTAATACATTCATTTTCGAAGAAAATGAGGAGCAAAACTTAAAAATGTTATGGAATATAAAAATATAACTCAATCTTCGGTTCCTGGTACACACCTCGGACTTGAGCATAATAATGATTGCTTGGGCAATCTGAAGGCACAAAATTTGGCAACAGGAGACAATTAAGAGAACGGATGGACGAGTATGTAAATTTGCAAAGTTGAAACAAGAGCGAAATAATATGTTTAAATCCACATATAATTTTATATACCACTTGGATAAGCAGGCATTCTGCTTTTGTTTCGAGGGAATGGAAAAAGGCTTTCTCTAGCCACATCGCGTGCAGCGTTGTAGTAGAAATGGGACGTCAGTGTGGACTGTGATGGAATCGGAAGAAACGCGAACAAAGTAAATTGAATAGCAAGCTCTAAACAAAGGGTTGGGGGTCTGGGAGAGGGGCGGGAGCTGAGGCGACGACCCGTGGCGGCCACGGCGGGCGTTCTCGGGCAGACGAGCGTCGCGTCGCGGGGCGAGTTCTCGGCGACCACCAGCGCCTTCGCCCCCGCCCCCGCCCCCGCCCCGCCCCCGCCCCGCCCCCGCCCCCGCCGCTCGTCGCCAAGGCAACGCGCGCCGGACGGCCGCTACTCGCGCTGCGCGATTCAATTAGACTCTTCTTTATGTGAAGCCCTGACCTTACAACCAACACCAATAGTCACACCATTGGCCAACACACGTTTTTTAAACACGGCATCAAAAGAAGAACACAATGGACAAAAATCGAAAGGAGAACAAAGAGTAAAAGCAAAGCCTTTAGAAGCGCCGATAATATCAGAAACAACAGGCTTTTAAAACACTTTAATTCAAGCACCCTCTACTAGCAATGTTTTTGGAGACATTACACAATTTAAAACACGCGTCTTCTTGTAAAAAGCCTACGGTATTCAAGTTAGAGTTTTTTTCCTTTCATTAAAATATGTTTTTTTTTCAAAATTAGATCATTAAATTGATATACACACACGCACACATACATACACACACACACACACACACACACACACACACACACACACACACACACACACACACACACACATATATATATATATATATATATATATATATATATATGTATATATTAGCTGACCCGGCAAACGTTGTTTTGCCCTATAAATTATTCCTAGGATTATTTTAGTAGAAAAAAATGACTAGCTTATTGTCAGTATTTGAGGATGTGGTAAATATGAGTTGAAGAGGCATGGAGCGCTCTGAACGATGATGGAATTTAAAAATATCACAATACCAAAATTTCTATTTTTAATTTATTGTAATTTATTTTTTGAAATGATATACATTGCTAATTCTAATAGTTTTATTTAAAAAACGTATCAATCCCTCAACGCAATAGAGTGTACAATATTTTTGTTATCCCATCTTTAGCTAAAACAAATAAACTGGATGGTTCGCCCACTCGAGAGCATACCACGTATAATTGGCCGTGTGAAAAACATGGTGAGCTAAAAAATAAGCCACAACAGACGTCGTTTCGCCTTCAGTCTTATCGATAATCATCGCAAATGCCAATCTTAATGGAAATTCAAGACGTTTAAATTGAATTGGCACATCTGTGGGTATAAGAGGGATCCGTGGCAGTAATATATTCTCACCTTGAAATTTGCCTTTTAAAATGATGACTTCGACGTTTTTCATTACAGCCCTGCAAATTAATTATAAATTATTTAAAAATTACATCTAAATAGAAAAATGATATTTGTAAACTTACGATTAACGCTCAAACAATAAAAATAATGTCCGAAAACTGTAGTGAGTGAGAAACGGCTAATTGAGTGACAGATCTCATCCCTACTCCGTGCTGCTTATTGGGTCAGAAGCAATGTTGCCAGATGTGAAATTTCCGATTGCAAAGTTTTAAGTTCAAAAATGCGGATTTCTTCTAAAGAATGCGATTTTACTAATATAATTTAAAGATAGGTGGGAACATCAATAATTCATATATCGACATAGAATTCCATTTTATTAATTAAATAAATGCAATAGTCTCACTATATTTGTTCTATGTTTGTTCTCACTATATATAATATTCTTGATTCACCCAAGAAATTAAAAATATAAAATATCAGTATTTTTGTTATAAATGTACTTTCAATTTATTTTTAACCTCAGTTTAATATGAAGCCGAGTCACGTAATTTTAACCTTTTTAATTTCAATATCCCGCGAAGTGCATCATTTCTCCGGCTTGAATAAACGCAGTAAGAATCTGAATGACGATCTTAAGTAAGTTTCTTATTTGACGTATTCGAAAACGACTAACCAACATGTTGTCACCTATTTGTCCTCTGAATCTCGAACAGTAAGACAATAAAGGACGGAGTTCACGACAACACCTTGGTACTTGGTCATCATTTTTCGAATACGGCAATTGGATAAAGCCCTAATGATTGGTAGATGATTAGTGTTTTATTGCTTTCTACTTTAATCGAATAGAGAGAGACAGCATTTTGAACATTCAAACTTTGTCAACCATAGTTAGCGGGACATCTAACGATCGTTGTAATAACTGAGGAAATGAAAAAAATGGATTTTAATCCACTATCATGAAAATGCAGATTTTTTGGCATCCTCTTTGCTTAATTCGGATTGGGTGTTAACATTGAGGTATAAAATGCGGAAATGCGGTACATCTGGCAACACTGGTCCGAAGTGACGCCGGTAGATGCCTTGCGGAGATACTGATCAAGTGATAATTGCATCATTACATCATGTAAATCAATCAGGGTTTTCTTTACCTATTGTTGCTCTAAATGGTAGTAAAAACGAAAATCTATATATTAAAAAACGGCAGGAGAAAATAATTAACGATAATAAATAAATCTTCTCTAAAGAACAATCATTTAAAAAATTGTTATAATATACATGTACTCAATTTTAACTGTACAACAATGAATCTGTTCCCCATTTTGTACATTCGAGAATATAATATATCAACTTCCGATGGCTAACTAAACATTAATTAATTAAGGCTAATTAAACATTTCTCAGCAACAAACATCACAAATTATGAAAACAAAGTTTCCAGTCCTAATGTCATATCTATCTGTAGTGAACTAGTAATTGCTATGCTTTTTTCCTGCTAATTATAGTATTAATGATATGTTAGTCTCTAATATGCTTAAGACTCCTCAAACCTAACGCAACAATGTATCGCGGAGACAAACATTTTTCAAGCTGAGCCCGGCAGACGTTGTTCTGACCCTATATCTCTCTTTTTCCTTCCCTCTCACTTTCTCCGCCTCTCTCCGTGTTATTCACATTTAATACCAGATTCTGCACATCGCTGTCCAGGTGCGTAATATGGAGAAACACCTTGTAGCTGGTGAAATACCGCCGTGTGAAATACCTACCGTGTGTGGCGGGTTGCCTAAAACGTTTCGTGCGAAAAATTAAAAGAAATTGGGAGTGGACCACCCTTATCACTAAGGGGTATAAAATTAGATAACAACCTATTCTCAAACCTACTGAATATACATATAACATTTCATCAAAATCTGTCAAGCCGTTTTGGAGGAGTACGGTAACTAAATCTGTGACACCATACACAGACGGTACCGAAGTTCCCATAGGCTTCGCAGCACACAACTTCAATAACCAAAATGAGGCCTCAAACTTGCAATACTGCTACACTGTCTCTGTAGGCAATAGTTTTTCGGGATTATCCTCCAATGAAACCGAGTCTCCTCCTCTAGATATCTGCTTCAAATATCTAAATACTGATCAATCTTCACAGCCTAGTATTACCTCTAAAATCTCCCCAATTTTCATTGCCGAGATAACAAACATCAACTCTTTCGTTAATGAAATTAAAATTAACGTATCTAAAAACTTCATAGCCGAACAGAAAAAGACCCAGCAAACAAAAACTTTTCTGTAGTATTTAAAAATGTCCACCTCTCCTTAAGTGACAGCGAAATCATGCAAGATTTAAAACAAAGATATCCATCCATTGTTAAAATCACACGTCTCCAGAAGGACAACCATCCTATTCCTGTAATAGCGGCCGAGTTCAACGGTAATGAAAACTGGAAACAATTCACAACATAAATCAAATTTGCAACCTGAAAGTCACCCCCGAAAGAAGAAAGAGACCAAAAGGCCCACTACAGTGTTACAGATGTTTGGACTTGGGCACTCTAGCAATAATTGCAACCACAAAATTAATTGTGCAATATGCTCTGGTAATCACTATACGGTAACTTGTCCACAAAGCAAAGAAACCCCTTCCTGCATTCTCTGCAAAAGCAATCACCGCGCAGATGTAAGAAGTGAGAACTGTCTATATTATAAGGAAATCGTTGAAAAGAAAAGCACCCCACCCCAGAGCAGAAGAAATCCATCCCAAAGAAGGCAATCCCAATCCTCTAACAACCAACAACAAGAAACATTTCCATCACTACCTTTTACCCAACCAATGCGAAACTTTACTAGGAACTACAACCCTGTGAACCAATCAAGCTTCGTTAACAATAACAGATTACGGAGCAACCCCACCCAGCAAAACCAACAAAATAATAATATTAATTCCCTTTTAAATTCAATTATTAATTCTATAACGTCCTGCATAATTAACTTCATCAATTCCCTCATACCATCAATAATCAATACAATTCAGAATACAATAACAGCTTATTTTAATAACAATTATGCCAATAAAAGCCCTTAGAAATATATCGTTTACAAATTGGAATGCAAACGGGATTACATCCAAAAAAGTAGAACTGACACAATACTTACACACACACAATATAGATATTGCATGCATAACAGAGACACATCTAAACAATAGTAACAAGTTTTACATACCAAAATACAAAATTTATAGAAATGACAGGATCGAAAATAATGGAGGCGGTGTAGTAATAGCAGTCAGGAATAATATAAACCATCGTGAAATTAATATACCAAACACCACAGGAATTGAAACAGTAGCAATAAGCCTAAAATTGAACAATCAATCATGGAATATAATAGCTGCATACAAACCTCCAACAATAAAAATACAGCCCCAAAATATACTTAATGTATTTACCCCAAATAAAAATACATTAATTATAGGCGATTTTAACGCCAAACACATTAACTGGGGATGTCACACAAGCAACCAAGCAGGAAAAACACTATCCCAAATTTTAATCAATACCAACATAAATATTCTGTCCCGTTCAGAACCAACATACTATCCAAGAGACGTAAATAAAAAACCAGACATCCTAGACATCGGTCTGACAGATGGAAATATCAATTTTTACTCAACCCCATATCATGAACTTGATTCAGACCACATTCCTGTTAACATACTTACACAGCAAATTCCACCTCCGCGATCCACAGTCCCCAAAATGAACACTCTTAATTTAACTGGATTAAATTCCAAAACATAATAAGCAATTTAATACCTAAAATAAAAATTGTAAACACTCCAATAGAAATTGAGAATGCTGTAATATTACTAAACACCATAATAATACAGCAATAACAGAAACGCAACCCTTAAATACACAACCTCATAACAATATTAGACATTCGTTTCTACCGACAGAAATTAGAGACATAATAAATATAAAAATAAGACCAGAAGACTGTGGAACGTAACAAAAAATCCACTAAATGAAACAGAACTGAATATATTAACTAATACAGTTAATAAATTAATAAAAAATCATATAAATCTCAAATTCCAAAACAAGATACAATCTTTAATGTCAACAACACTATTTGGAACTTCACCAGAAAAATACTAAAAAAGAAATCAATTATTCCACCTATCAACTCTCCAAAGGGTAAGTTATTCACCCCAACCGACAAGTCTGAGGAAATAGCCAATTACTTTGAGTCGACTTTCACCCTCAACCAAACAAAATTGCATCCGGAACACAACATAATAATTCAGTCTACAAACCTTCCTAACTATGGCCCTCACCTTAAAATTATTTTCACATATCCTAAGGAAATAAAACAAATAATTAACTTTCTCCCGATTAGAAAAGCGCCAGTCCACGATAGCATTAATAATTCAATATTAAAACATTTACCAGCCCCCGCAATTGCGTTCATAATAAATATTTACAATTCATGTTTCAGACCAAACCATTTTCCATCCACTTGGAAACATGCCATTATTCATCCCGTCCAACCAAATAAAAATGCAGCAAACACCGATAGCTATCGCCCAATTAGCCTCCTTCCATCTCTGTCTAAAATCTTCGAAAAAATAATACTTGAACAACTCAAAAAAATCTACAATTAACAAAAGCAATCCCAAGAGAGCAATTTGGATTTACTGAACACATATCCACACAACACCAACTCCTCAGAATTACAGAACATCTCAATACAGCATTTCAGAAAAAACATCACTCAATACTCATATCACTTGACATATCACAGGCATTTGACAAGAGTATGGCACCAGACACTAATATACAAACTAAAGAAAATCGGCACTCCACAATACATCTCCTCAATAATCCAAAGCTACTTATCCAACAGAACCTTTGCAGTAACAATTAACAATCATCACTCAAACCCCAGGTTAATCAAAGCAGGATTACCACAAGGATCCCCCCTTTCACTCACACTGTTCAATCTGTATGTAGCAGACATCCCCAAACATCCAACAGTAAAAACAGCACAGTTTGCAGACGACACACTTATTTTCGCTTCCAATCCCTCTTTAATCAGTGTTAAAAACAACATACAATTATATCTAAACCAAATTGACAGTTGGTCATCCAAATTAAAAATAAAATTAAAGCCAAACAAAACTGCAGCAAAAAATTTTTCTTTAAGGCTGTACACCCCACCAATCCCATTAACATTAAACAATGAGCCCATCCCATGGTATCCCACAAATAAACCCATGAAATATTTAGGAATGCACATGGGCACCAAACTGAATTGGAAACAACACCTTGACACCAAAATATACAAACTAAATATAAACTGCATCAACTAAAAACACTAATCAATAGAAATAATACCTCCCATACAAAACAGCAATAATACTATACAAAACAATCATTAGACCGACTCTTCTCCACGCCTATCCAATATGGATCAATGCTGCAAAAACAAACATCAACAAAATTCAAATAGTACAAAACCAATTTCTTTGTACCATCACAAATGTACCCTGGTTCATATCAAATCACCAATTACACAAGGAATTCAACCTCGATCCCATCATTCACCACATTACTTACCTATCACATAACTTCTTCTCTAATATTCACCATATCCAAACCTTAAATTCATTCAACCTCTGTAAAAACCCCACTCATCCTACTCGCATCAAAAATAAATATCCATTCCACGTGTTTTGCAAAATGTTTTCAGATCTATAATAAATCCTACGAGGTGCCATTATGGTTTCCTCAACCTTTGTATTAGTATTAAGTTAGGTTAAGTTTTAGTAATTAAGCCACCAATACATATGTATAGTTAAATAAACTGATCTATGTATACAATCAATCAAATAATAATAATAAAAAAACGTCGCGCGCGGCTCAACTTCAAAACCAACATCAAATACTCAGAAGTAATGCAGCACAAGACCTTCGGGGGATGATAGAAAATAATTTCATCATTTTACCTAAAACTTTGTCGCTGGAAGTTTTTAATTGGACTTCAAGAAAGAAAATTTCCCAGCGAAGATAAATTTTAAAGCACAAATTAAAAGTTCACACATTTTCGTTGACAATTCATTTTTTTAACGAGACATATTTTAACATATTGATAAAATGAAAGCATCTCCACCAGCTGAAGTATCTGAAATATTGTATCGGTTTTTTCCAAAATAATTCCACCAATTTTTGCATATGTTTTTACGGTGTGAATAAAAAGGTGTTTAAAAACCCAGTTCCGCAGAAATTCAGCGTTTTTATTATTTTCTTTAAAAGCAAATGAAAGACGTTTTTCATGATTACTGTCGTGTTCCTCGGCATTTTCTCTACAAGACTATGTTTTTTCTTCTTACTTTTGCAACAATGCGATTTGGCAACAGTGCACAAGATTCTTCCGCAAGAATAACATCGTTCGTAAGAGCCCATTGTGCCTTCACGAAGTGAAAATGAGTATAGCTACTGTGATGTTGAGGGCACTCATCGCTACCGTCTAGGCGTATTGAGTCCTGCGTAGCTCTATCATCTGCAAAAATACTGGCTCCCATTGGATGCTACTCGGAGGGCAGCAGTTTCCTGGATGTCGGCGAGTGTGGCAGTTAAAGATGACTGTCATGTGCCTCGTCTCTCCCCCTTTTATTTCAAAGAGATCTTTCAGTTACTCCATGACGAGTGTGCGAGCTTCCTCGGTCTATTGCTGTCAACGGAAGAATATCTACGCCTCTGATGTGGTGCGCAGTACGACAAAATGACCGTCCTGTTTTAGGAAGCCGTAGGATGCCACTGTCTCTCTGTTGTGACAAGGATGAGCAAGAAAAAGTGTTGAATCATAATTAATACTTTTATTACATATTTATCAGAGTGCCAAACTCGAAATTCAAATGTACAATGCCAATACATTAGAATACGAAGAAATATGCCTAAACCAATAACAATTAATTCAGAAACAGCTCTGAACGCTAGGCAATCTCGATCAGAAAAGTGCCGGGACCGCCGTGCGCCCCGCCCCTCTCCCCCACGGGTTGAAGGGAGAGGCGGGTGGCCACCCGTCGGCTGCCGCCGCGGAGCTTCCGCTACTGCAGGGCGCCTAAGCGCGTCTCGCTCAACGAGCTAGAATGCGACTGGCTGCCTGATGCGCCGTCATCTTTGCAGCAAATTGAAGCCACGTTTCTTGAGAAGCAGGGTTCTCTGGGGAAATAGAGTATTCTGGTTTCCCCCTCTTTGTACCTAGTATCCGGCGCAGGTGAAGTCCGGGTGGGCGTGAACTGCGCATCATCATACTGTATTTCACGACCAAAAACCAATGATTTAAAAACGAAATCACAATATGTAAGGAGATCGGATTGAGGAACTTTAAAAACATGTTTCTTCCTGCAGCGGTTGCTGTCATAAGAATGGAAGCTGTTGAAATATTATTGTTGTTAGCATAACGCCTGAAAGTGAATGTCATTGTAATAAGAAGCAAACAGATCACAAATTAGGGGGCAAATTTGAAAAGTGGTATATTTTTGGTTTAATTTCTTCTATTTTTTCAGTTATATGCCAAACATAATGATGGCATTGGAAATATAATTATTCGAACCTCTAACAATTTTAATACAGTTAAACGAAAAGACAACAATATAGACATACGTTCTGATAGAAACAACAAGTCTCTTCAGTACAACAATTCTGTACACCACCATCAGACACTTCTCATGTTTTGACAGCAAAAAACTTGGCGACCCCTTGTTCGGCGAGCATCCACGAAGAGCGCTGACACCAAAAGGTCAGCCATGTAGTACATTGTAGCTCGTTGGCCTCATCGCTGACGACCCTCTTTGGCTGTGGCTGTCGGTTCAATTGCTTTGACCACCTCTCCAACTCATTTAGTTGATAAAATTATCAACTAACTGTTCTTTTAGTCACATTCCAATTTGAGGAAATGCCATCAATACAAAAATAGAAACAGTGCTACAAAGCATGTATATTTGAACGTTCGTATAAAGTCCGGAAACCCTAGAGGTATGTCCTTCCCCCGGGACCTTACTAGTCAAGAGTGATAACTGACGCATGAGCTTGTCTGATCGTGTAGATCTTACCTGCAGAGTTTGAAAGGTTTCGATCGATTTCTTCTAGGTGGAATGAATATATCTTTCTCAGTGAAACACGTTCGTGCAATTTCATAAATGGAGGTAAACTTGACTGCGTAACATCCACGTTTAAGAGTGCCCTATGCCAGTGAGCGCTTGCTGGATCGACGCAGTGCCCGCTCCGCGCTGGGAAAGGGGGAGGGGGCTGTCGGAGGGCGCTGAGATGCGGCTAAACAGGGAGGGAGCGTTATTGAGTGAAATATTGGGTCGTGTAGCGGCGCCTGGGCGCCATGAATGTAGATGATCGCTCTTTAATTATTCATCAGGCGGCGTGCGAGCGTGCGAGCAGGGGCCCTCCTCAACAGGTGCTGGCGGGCGCACGCCTTCGTTTCTTCGAAGGCCCTTGCCTCGCCATTCTCTTTATGTAGGAAGACATGACGGGTGTATTTGATTTGATTTATTTAGGCAACAAACAGTAACTGTATGTGACATATGAGGGAGAAGTAGCACCTGCTCCCGATTTCTCGAGCTCCAGAAACTCTTCCCAACATTTTAACTATCAAATATTTGAAGATAAAAAGTTTCAAAAAAACGAGATTAGCAACATTTGAAAACTAGACATTTTCGCTCCCGAGTTACGGAAAGCTTATTTGCATTCATAATCAGGCTGCAGATTCTATTTTAACATTCCCGTATGCATGCCAACATACGAAGATATAAGCGTAGTATTGAGAATTTTATGTAATGATGCGCGAAAAAACGGCGGATTTTCGGCGGGAAAAAATGCATTGCCGAACCCTGATAACAAAAAAGTGGATAAATTCAGTTGCTAATTAAGAAAAAACTAGTGGTACTACCAAAACACTTGTTTTCTCGCACTCTTTCTAAATGCTCCGTAATGTTACACTACTACATAAACCAGCAAAAGTGTTTTAAACCAGCAATTTTTTCCGCAACGCGACCCGAACTTACATCTTCATAATTTATGTGATGGCACTCATACCACTACGACACACAAAGGTAATGTGGGTCGAACTCGGGCAGAGTCATAAAAGGTAAATGCCAATTGATGTAAAAAAATATATAATTTGAAGCAATGTATAAAAATATTCCACCGTAGATATATTTTTTGCTTTCTCATTGAAATTCAGAAATTCAAATTAAACTAGTGGCTCTACCAAAGCACATATTTTAATGCATTATTTATAATTTCCACTAAATATTATACTACTACATAAAACAAAAATGTTTCAAACAGCAATTTTTTCCGCTCCGAGACCCGAACTCATATCCTCGAAGTTAAAGAGCTGGCACTTATATCACTACGCTACAAAAGCGCCGTGTGGAACGAACGCATGAAAGCAAATCAATTGATACGATGGCATATAAGTTTTACAAATCCATAGCTTTAGTTTTCTCACTTCGCAACTTTCTAAACGAAACATGGAAATCTCCATTATGTTGCCTCCTCCCTATAAATCGTAAAGATTTGAAAATAAAAAAATTCTGACTGGAGCAATCCGTGCTCTACCACGCCCACTCGTGTAAGAATTTTTAGAATTACAAACAAAATTTACTTATTCAAATTGTTCATTTACATTTATTTTCGATCACTGGAAGCAAAATCAAAGATGTTGAAAGTTTTTTGTGGAATTTTCCTATTACTTGTAGTCTTATTTTTGTTTCTCTTTGCTGAAGGGCTGAAACAGACGAAATCAGGCATCTTCTTGAGTTAGTGGAAATAGTTTGATGAAAACCAATTGATGCTTTTCTAAAATTTTAAGAACAGTAAATTTTATTTAATTAATTATTACATTTAGTACGTGTAGTATAGGGAAAGTTAAGTAATGCTCCATGAAAAAACGGCGTTTTAGAGTTTGAGAAAATGCGGAATTTTGAGCTCGTTTTCACAGAAAACGGTTGAATTTTTGAGAAACCTTATCTGACATTATTTAACGCACATGTATCCATAAATATAATAATTCGTTAAATAATTTCAGATAAAGTTTCTCGAAAACTCAACCGTTTTCTGTGAAAACGAGCTCAAACTTCCGCATTTTCTAAAACGTTCAAAATCCTTTTTCTCATAAATTGCTCAATTTTTTTAGACTTTCGAACGGATAGTGCTCTTTGCACTCTTTAATATGATGTAAAGTATATTTTGGGTTATTAGTTTGATTTTTTAAAATAATTCAATGTTAGCGCATTTTCTCGGCGTGGATAAAGTTGCAGTGACTTTCGCCCAGCTGGGCACTCTTTGTGGTCTTCCCGCCAAAATATGGGAGTTCCATGCTGGACCAGTGTGTTATGGGGCCGCGGACAAAAAAATCGCGCGTCCCACTTAAAAAAATTAATTACTTAATTAATTAAAAAATTAATTAATCATTGTACCCCCACGCCTGTACGCATGGAGCGCCCTCGTCCGTCTCGCGGCTTCAGATACGCCGCCGCCGGGGCTGGCGCTGCTGCCGCCACCACCACCGTCGCCGCCCCTCCCTCCCCACCGCCCACCCGCCCACCCACCCGCCCACCCTTCCACTCCCCCGATGAGATCTCGGGGCGCAGTGCAGATAGAGGCGGGGCCGGCGGAGAGTGCGTGGCCGAGGAGGCGGCGGGGAGTGTGACTCAAGAAACTTTGCCGTGAACTTTTGTCGTCAGCGAAGGGCATTTTTGTGTATGCATTGGGACCCCCTACTAGACAGATGTGTAAAAAGGAGGAGCAGTTGTACTATGAGCGTAGTCTGGTTTGAAAAATCTAGGCATGTGTGCCTCGTAGGCTTCAATACATTCTGCAATGTTTATACTAATTACATTTTCTTTCTGAATCAGTCAAGCAGCCTCGCCTAGTTAGTGTGCTTTTCATTTTGTGTTATCGCAGCAATGCAAGAGTTTTGAGAAATTGTTAAAGTTTTTTGTATTCTTTGACATTAACAATTGTACTTATTTTGAAACGACGTGGCAATGAAGACTAATGCGTGTAAAAACAGAGTAATTTTGATGCATGTAAAAATATATTGTATTTAATATTTTCATGTTCTATCCATTTTTTTAAATGCTCCATCAATTTTCATTTTTTTTCTTGCGATATCAAGAATGCAAGAGACAAAATGTGTATCCCATACGAATTGTTGCTTATTGTAACTCATTGCTGTAACGCCACACTGATAACAGAAGGTGATTACACCTGCCTTTCTTGCGCGGTAATTTAAACTTATTTTTTTGTATTTGGAGAAAATTGCAATACTATTGTGTTTAATTATTACTATTATATATTTTTCAATCTATTAGCATGTGCTTGTCAACGATATCAGTATCGTATTATTTATTAGCTTTTAATTATTTTACTTTCTCACATATTGCTCACGCAGAATATTGTAAGGCTAAAAAACTCATAGGATATGCTCGTGAATACACTGCATACCTTATACATTTAATTCAATGCGACAAATATATTTTCGTTTAAAGTTTTGAATAAAAAATCAACTGTTTGAGAATACTTAATTTTCGCACAAATTGTTCCACGATTTCAAATGAGTTTTACAAAAATGATGACTGAGATATGCTAATTCCGAGAGAAATGGTGGTATTAATAGTATTCAATTACCATTTCTGAAGGCAAGAAAGTACGTAGTGTTTTAGCACCACCGGTTGACACATGATTTTATTATTCTTAATTGACGATTTAATCGACGTATTCAATTCCCCTTTGTCATTAACACATTTCCCTAAACTCTATAATTATTGAATATATAAACTAAAGTCATGAGTCGTATTGAAAATGTTATGGCACTCATTATGTAACAATGTAAGATTCTACGGTACTAAGTGAAGACCCCTACAAACATCTAAAATAGTTTTCTTGATTAACACATTGACGGGAATAAAATAGGATAGACAAATAAGTACAACTCACCATTGAAAATGGCAGGTGTGTGAGATATACCAGCCCTATATCCATTCCTTGCATTCAATTTCATTTTTTCGTCGTATATCTCTTCCAGTTCACAAAAAGGCAAACATTTCAATACATCATTCAAACCATCCAGAACGATATGTGCTGAATTGAATGCGTGTTTCGAGCTTTTATTCACACCTACTATCTGTGGAGATGATGTGTCTGGGTGTATTGTGAATGTTTCACTGTAATACCGACCACACCTTCATGAAAAGCAGACTTGGAGCTTGCCGTACCTTTATGTAGTAAAATATGACTAGCCCAATCACATCACGTTGTAGTGTAATGCGTTTTGTTTTTATATTCTCATCGTAAGATAAGTGGAACTAAAGGTGCTACAAATGGCACAGACTTTCTCGTACTAGTTAGTTTACTATTTTTTATGGAGTCTAGCTTTTCGGTTGCGCCCCATCTTGGTAGTTTGATGAAATAATAGATAGGTAGATAATATGTTTATTTTAGGTCGCATCAGCCACTTGTGTTATTAGCGACCTTGTTCTCATTACATTTACAATACATTATAATACCATACATTTACAACACCTTACAAAAACATTATCTTTACATTATATCGTTGTTTTGAATTATTGCAATACATTAATCAGAGGTTGAACTCAGTTCTTGACTACAGTTACAGCATAATTTAACTGTAACCATTGTTAAAAAAACATGATATGTAGCTGTATTCGTTGATTCTTTTCAGTAATTTAAAAAATAATTGTTACACAATTTCTTATCTTTTAGCGGTACCGCTGGTGTGTTCAGATTGTATTTTAGTCTTTTGGTTTCATATTCAGAAGGTATGAAAATGTGCTATGAAAGTTGTTTTAAAGTTTGTTTCTTGAATATACAAATGTCTATATTGTTATCACTCTACTCTGGAGCTTCGATAGAAATTGGTCTATCACCTAGCACCTATCCCATTTACATTCCATTGGATAATTTTAAACTTCATTGCTGCTATTTTCACTGGATGATTCTTCATTCTATGAAGGCGGCCGTGAAGATTCGAAATTAGAAATTTCTTCTAATATCTTTATTATTAGCGTAAAGCGCGATTTCATTCTCCGTGAAGAAATAATAGAAGTCATATCCATCAATTTAATATTAAATAAACGGAGATGACTTCTGTTATTTGTTCGTGTAATTACATCGACAATATCACATTAGAATTCTCACAATACTTGCCAGCTGTCATCTACAGCCTTCCAAACATTTTTCACATTCCCCTCAATTTTTCGGTTTCTTAATGGCAGAAACGAAAAAATACTTTAAGAATATAATAGAAAAGTAAAACTTCGGTCTGTATAGAAATTTTCGGAGACAAATTTGCAGGCGCTTTTACAAAAATGGCATTTAAACTTCACTGTAAATGCGAAATTTGAAGGATTTTCACAGAAAATTATTTAGTTTTCGAATCAATTCACTGAAAGGTATTTAGAGCGTTTCTACTCACAAATGCAATAATGTACACAAAGTACTGAAAATGAGAACATTAAAGGCTTGAGAAATATTTAAAAAAATATATTTGTGTAATTAAAAAAATAGAAGAATACAACAAACTTATTTTAGGTCATCTTAAACAGTGCAATTAGCACTATCCGTACGAAATGTTTGAAGAAAGTAGTGGTGCTGCAGAAGAGCACAGACTTTCTCGTAATAGTTTTCTATTTCCTTCAGTTTCGGCTAGCTATTCGGACTTGTCACATACTCTCGCCAGCTGCCATCTATTGCCGCCAGGTAATTTTTTTAAACATATTCTTAATTTGCCTGTTTCGTAATAGTAAAACGGAAATATTAGTTTAGGAACACTAAAAAACAGTTAAACCTCTTCGTAAATACCATTTTCTTTGAAAATATTGGAGCGATTTTTAAGAAAATGTCGTTTAAGCGCTATTGTAAATTCCAAATTTGAAGCTCTTTTTCCCAGAAAACTTGAGTTTTCGAAAAACTACATTAGAAGTAATTTTAAGCACTTCAACTCACAAAGCTTTTAATTGTTTCTTGGCTTTAAATACATTAATTAATAAAACGAACTATAAACATTAGCATACTATTTTCTAATCTTCGTGAAAAAAATATTAAATTTTTCAAAGAAAACTTATGCCAGCATAAATTAATGCATTGCTTACAAGACTTCTAGACACATTTATTAGCAAATTCAACAAGTTTTATTTAAAATATTTTGATAAAATAAATCCAACTCTTACTTAGTCAATATAAATTGCAAACATTTCTGTGCATAATATTTTATACGAGCTACAAAAATCTAAGATTCAGTTTCATAACATTTAATTTCACAGTAATTTACAAACATTCAGTTATATGGTGTATGGATACGAGTTAAATCATAAAAGTAAATTTGAAGACATTTGAAATAATAAAATGTAAAATCATTTAAAATAGTAAAATGTACTCTTTAACGTTCTGTAGCCGAGAAACAGCAACATTTATTTACTTTCATTTATTTATTATTATGTGAGTATATAAAATAAATCCTTAAGATTTGGAAATTGTTGCTAATTATTGAGTTGAAAATGTTTACCCAAAAAGCTAACCTTCTTGTATAAAAAAACGATAATTGAATTGTTTTCAGAATCGGAAGCCGCCATTTTAAATTTGAACTTTTGCAGTTATCAAAAATTGAGAGTTAACCGTGAAAACCAGACAAATGCTATCTTTATAAATGTACTTTTCCCTATTCTTACGAGAAATTTAAAGAAAAAAATTGGAGTTGTTTTCGAGAATATTTTGAAAAATTCCCGAGGATTTCGTGTATAGTACCCCCAAATATTCAAGAATGTTCTCAAGAAGTCTTCAAGAATCTCAAAGGTTCGACTCAAGCCAGATCGACAGGGGTTTCTTCAACTTCAACTCTTACGTATGATTTAGAAGCTAGTGATGTTCACAGGCGAACGAACGGGCGTTTTGACGTCAATTGGTTTTTCAGTATCAAGGACCCACTAAACAAGAATTATGGCTACACCACGTTTTAAAGGATTTTTTTGTTAATTTAGCAACTGGATTTATCCACTTTTTCGTTATAACGGCCTGGCAATAAATTTTATACTGTCGAAAATCGGCCGTTTTTTCGCGCAGTATCACATAACTTTCTCTATACTACGTATACGAGAAAGTAAAAATCAGAACAATAGCTAAAAATCTCCAGTCAGGAATACTTTCTAATAAAAAGAGGCCTTCTGTCTTAATTCTGCGATGACGAGACCCCATGTGCTAGAGCTCTGATAGGTGCGACATCGTGTCGCTCTCGAAAGGCGGAGCAAATCTCTTCATCTGAAGGAGCTTGAAGCCGTTAGCGAAAACACAAAGGGCTCAGCCGCCGGCGAGCGGCTCTTGTGCTGGAGCGGGCGGCGGAGGAAAGAAGCTCGCAGACGGGTCTCCTCGAGTGGGCGCGGAAGGGCCGGGGTGGCCGGCGAGGCGAGCGACCCTTCTGGCTTCTAATTGCATGTTGTCGCTGGCGCTAATCCAGACTCCCAACAGGTGGCGCCTGCCCGCCCCAGGCGCTGCGCCGGCCGTGAGGCGCGCGTGCGTGTGCGCTCGGGGCCTCCAGCGGATCAGCGCCACAATCGCTCACGGCGGATGAGGATTAGAGCTCGTCGGTGACTTCCTTCACAGAAGTTGTTTTCGGGCTTCAGTTGACATCTCAGGGGCGGCGAAAACGAAAGTCGGGGAGTTTCCAAGGTAATCAAAATAAACAAAATTACAGTGAAAGGGAAAAATGTAATTTTTTAATTTAAATAGAAACCCTAATGATAAAATTAAAATGATTAACCAATTTAGCACTCTTTAAGTGGTAAAATCTTAACTATTACTAGTGATAATGCAGAATGGCACAGAGTTTCGCGTAATAATTTTCTACTTCCTTTGCACTTGGCATATTGACAAGTTGACATATACTCTTGCTAGCTGCCATCTATCGCCATCCAAACTACATTTTTTGACATTTTCTTAATATTTCGGTTTATCAATAGTTGATCAGAAATATTATTTTAAGAATTTTAAAGAACAGTAAAACCTTGTCCTAAATGACAATTTTTATTTGAAAAATTTGGAGCCATTTTTAAGAAAATGGCGTTAAAACACTACTAAAAATGCGAAATTTGACACTCTTTTTCACAGAAAATTTTTGAGTTTTCGAAAAATTTCATTTGAAGTAATTTAAAGCACTTACTCTCACAAACACAATATTGTTTACAAATTGCTGGAAATGTGCACATGGGGGGAGAGATCTTTAAAAAATTACATTTTTGTTGTTACCAATATATACTGGATGCTTCAAGAAATTGAGATGTTTAATGAGCTTCAAGGTTTATTTTTTAAACAGTTAGTTACATGTCTTTCCGGACAATTTAGATGTGAGTGAAGAAGAAGATGAGCGTTTTCATTAAGATCTGAAAATGATGAAAAAATTTTATCAAGGACGCTGGAACACCAACATGATGGGAGATTACTGTTGGTTACTTCACCGAGAGAATCAGCAAACGGCACAGAGGAGAACAAGGGCTCTAAAGAAAAAAGACAAAGATAATATACGTCAATGGACACGTAAAGCCTTTGTAGAATGTAAAGTTAAGAATGTAAATATCTTCTATGTTTAAGTAGAGTTCCATTGGTATTTTAGAAGTTGGTTTTTAACTTTTTAATTTTAACTGCATGTATAGCATATTTTCCTATATTCTAATAGATCAAACTGTGACTAAACTGTGGGTGATGGAAACAAATAGAGTTCAGAAATGGATTCAGCACCCAAAAAAACTATAGAAATCAGCTATCAAGATTTAAAGAATTTTTTGAAACCTTTCTTTTTTTGTGGTCCAGTGAAATCTTCAAACAATTTATCAAGCTCTGGATGACTCATTTATATGCCCAAGACTTTTGATATTTAAAAATTGTTTCTACATGACGAATGGTGCCAAGAAATATTTTAAAATGTCATATACGTTAAGATGAGAAAGATCATTTACATATATTCTGCAAAATGTGAGTATCACTTGCAATTATGAGACAATTGTATTCGGAGATGTGGGATAAGAAGGCATTATTTCCCTGGTCTATATTCTCCCCGAGCAATTGATTTAAAACCTCACAGGTTTGTGTCGAACACGAATTATAATAAATCTTAAATACCTGCAAAAACGTTTAATGTATTTTAAGCGATATTTAGTGATAATTAGACAATAACGTAGTATTTTACCAGCGGCGAGCCTTGAGGTAGGTGATGTCTTGCGACGAGAATGGGCCAGTGATGGAAGTTCGCGGATGCCATCTCCGTCTGGAGATTTGCCTAATGCAGACCTGCACATCATTTTGCACTTTCACTAACGTCAGGAGCTGCGCGCGAGCAACTCTGGGGCAAATGAGAAAATCGATGAAGGGTGGGGGTGAGACCCAATCTCGGAGTGGGGACCACCAATCAGAATGCGCAATTCGAAAGATAGCGCGTAAATTTAAAGAGCAATGGGCAAGAACATAACGGTCACATACAGTTCAAGTAATATTGCCTTCTGTATTATGTTGCAAATATTTGTTCTCGGTATATGACAGGGCAAAATATGCAACTACAACGAATTATACATATTAGATTTCGACACCAAGTATTATAATTGCTTGTAGGGCTGATAACGTAATTCGCTTTGCTACGATGTAATCACAAATTTAATGTTGTATCAAACATAATATTTTGATACTGAATCTTGATGTGCGAGATTGCTCTCATGATTTTCTTCATTTTTCGTTGATTTGGAGATTATAACATTCCTAGTGAACAATCAATTATTAAATTGCAATTTTTTGTTAGAATTAAATTTTTTTTCTTATACATATAAGCATATATTTTAAAGCTATTGCTTTAAAATAGTGCTTAAGAGTCACAATGAGCATGTTATTTTCTTAAAAAAAATTAGAAAATGAAAATACATACAGTGGTGGATACAAAGGTGGATATACTGCAGTGCACAGAACGTCAAGTGAATTATGACCTTGGTAACTTGAAATACTAGACATAATCCATTTAAACAAATGGGCAAATCATTTTGCAGCATGGATCATTGTATTAGACGCCCAGGCATTCAATCTACGCGGCGCGTCGTGCTACGCCTGATTTCTCCCCTCCCCGCAAAGCTTCCCACTCCCCATTACTTGCACTTTCGGCGCTGCCGCGGGCAGGCGATCGTCTCGCAAGTGCGGAATGCCCGCGGGAGCAGGCGTTGTGCAGGTCTGGCCTAATGTGTTTCCCTTCGGCGAGTTTGTGGCGCTTGCGAGGATCGAAGTCATAGGCCAACTGCTCGGATAAGTGTTTCCCTTTTCGCTTCCAGGCGAATGCTAGAAAATCACCTCAGAATACGAGCTACAAACTGGGTGCGATTCTTTTTTCCCTCTCCGAGCTCATTGACCTTCTCAAGGAGGCGGAGGAAACTGGGAAGCGACGGAGGTTGTCACGCTCTAAAGCAGGCAGTAGAACCAGAGAGGGATAATACAGTATTTTGCATTAAACAAATGTTTACATTATATTTTTAATTTATCATCCAATGGCTATATTGAACAATTTTAATTGTTTAGTTCGATATGAGTGGCATAGAACAAATTTAATACATTGATGATTAGGGAGCGGATATGTATGATTTTACATATTTTTGCACGTTGTTACAGTACGAAGTTAAATGAAATGCGTTGACATTTGGTTAGAGTATGATGCTGTATAGGTTAATTTCTTACTGCATATTTGTGCATGCTTGACCAATTTTTCTTGTTTGTGCGTGTTTGTTTAATTATAGGCCCATGTTTTGCATCTTTTGTTAAAATGTGACAAACCGTAACAATAAATAGTTTGATCTTTTCATAGAATCTATTTATTTGTGAGCGTTCATTGATTCGAAATATCCTGTCCCAGTTTACGTTTTTTTGTTTTTTATAGATGATTAAATACCTGTAAAAATGTAAGATATTTCATGATTACATGTTTTAAACTAGTCCGAAGTAATAAAACAAGACTTATATGTACTTTACTAAGTGAATATTTACTTCAATTATTTCTCTCGCGAAGTAGGGTAAATTATATGATGTTTGCGCAAAAATATATCTTTTCATTTTAACCATGTTTCTCCTGAATTTTATGAAGAAAGTTTTATAGAGAAAATTAAATATTGTATATTTTAATTTCATATTAAAGTGTATATTTCAGAATTATAGGTTGTAAATGTATATTTTTGAAAGCATATATCCAGATTGTTTAGGGCATAAAATCCTCTCCCTAGTGATGGTAGTTTTAATTTATAATACTTACGTCTTTTTATTATATGTTTATAAGAAACTCAGATTTAAGAACATTAATGTCTACTCAATAATTTCCTAACTTGTCTAATGAGCGTTGTGCTTTCGTAGTTCTGAAAGCATTGAGGGTCATTATAGACCCTGCATGATGCATAAGATATTTCCTGACTTTGTCAAAGCTGAATGCACTGAAAATAAGTAGGCCAGGTATGCGTCCATGTGCGGCAGACTGGGCGTTGAAACACGTCCCAGTAGCATGGGACATGTTTAAGCCTGCGAAAGGCACGTGGGTCACGTGACAAACCACTGGATAAGAGGCCCTTGTCTTCTCGGTGTGTAAGCAGGTCAGACATGCAAATCGGAGAGATTTCGGTAGAGTGGAATTTCCGTGTCATGACTTGATATTCGCCGAGGGCGTTGAAAATCCGTCCGCTTTGCCAACGGAGTGTGGATACTTGCATGTATTATGTGACCTAGCTTAAGTTCACCAGAGCTTTGTTGTTTTGCTACAGCGGGGGAAATTATTCTGCAGGAATGGAGTGCAGAAAGCAGTCTGGGACAAATTACTTCGAGGAAAAAGTTGTAAAATATTTCCTAAGTTCTCACTTCAATGAAGATGTCCGTGTCTGGTCGGAAAAAGAAAGCATTAGGCCTGACATGTTTGTAGTAAGCGATTCTCCAGAAAAGAAAAAAATCTAATAACACCTGCATTTTTGCTCTTATGACACAGAAAAATCAATACACTTTCCACATCTTTGTGAAATCAAGCCTCTTTCGTCAGTATTTTTTCTGCACTTATTCTAGTGACCTCTTTCTTGTAACTTCAAACGATTCTGAAATGATAAAATGTATTTTTGCTTTGATAGGGGCCGCAGATTTATTAAAGTAATTTATAATAACAAATTTCTTACATGTGTTCATCCACACTTTTATAATATGAAAATATAATATCTAATTTATAAATAGGCTACCAATTAGAAAGGCTGAAATCATTTAACTGCTCTTTGTGTACTCTTATTTAATAATTTCTAAATAATTGTCATGCTTTCTAAACCAATATTTCAATGATTAATGTAAAATTTGACAAACGCGGGTGTAATATCTAAACGTGGAAAGTCTGTTTATTATTTTAGCTTCTTTACATCTCCAATTTAAAATGTGAGTTCAAAATGTCACGATATTCCTTTTGTGCACAGACTGTTGCTGAATAATGTAAATAGGAGCCGATGCAAAATTGTATTGTTTTTGATTGCACAAACATGTCAAGCGTCCTTTAGTATAAACCTGTCAGTACTACAAATATTGGCACATGTGTGTCTATCGATAAAAATATTTCCACGTGTAAACAGAATAAGTAGCTGTTTTGAGAATTTGTTTTCTATTTTGTGATGACACATTAACTTAATACGTCTAATATTCTAAAATGTCATGAAAAAACTTAAAATAGTATTTCCGTTTTTAGAACTAGTTTTTAAGAACATTAAAGTACAAAATTATTTAAATATTTAATGTCAAAACGTGAGAACTGGAAAAGAATCTTAATGAGGATATATTTTGTTTGATTAATTAATTAGGGTACTGGGCGCGTAAATTGGTGCGGTTATTCGTCCCGTAAGTGTAGTGCATGTGTTTTCCTCGATAAGTGGCTGAATGGTGTGATTCGGCGCTGACCTACCGCCGCCTAACGAGGTTTCCGCCACACAGGTATACGGGGTTTCAGCTTGCTTTGGTCCCTAGAATTTTTAATATGGCGGCCATGCGGCTCTGCCAACTTCGAAAATGTACATGAAGCTAGACTTCGGCGCTATATTCAAATATATGCAATTCGAGAAATCTGTCATCAATAATTTCATAATTACAAATTTCATCTCAACATTCAACAGTGAAAACTAAGGAAGAAGAGAGAAATTTATTTCACAATAATTACAAACAAGTGTTTTTTCAGTTAGTTTTTTTGTGAAATCTTCATCTACACTGTCCGTGATCAGATGTACAATAAATTTGTTTTCACAAACTACCCTCTATACACAATCATAATTTTCTCAGAATACTCCACTGCATTTTTCCAATTTGTCCAAAGCTGACTCCTCAAAAATTAAATAATGTATTCATAACACTTTATTAAATTTAAGATATTGAACCTCACTTTCCTTATGTTAAATGTGTCAATGAATTTAGATAATTAAGATACCCGTTTTAAAGCCTGCTTCCAAAGATTTCTGGCCTTTTCAATTCTGAAGCAAGATTTTCTAAGGACATTCTTATTGAAGAATCACTTTGACTGAGATCACATATTTTCAATTGAAACTGTATTAGGGAGTAAGCCTCGATACAGTCTGCCCTTCAGTTCCCAGCAACTTATCAACTATACACCTGTGGGTAATTACTTTTAACACTTGAAAAAAGTTAATTTATATGATAACTGCTTAAATCATTTTAATAGAATATATGAAGGTGAATATAAAAAGATGAAAATTAAAATGCAAGAATAATAATATACAGCATTTACCATGTATCCTGACAAATATTTTAAAAATATTCACATTTTGCACAGAATGTTAGCAGTATTGGACTTATTTTACTTATGATACTAACATTACAGGTCTGTTCATGGGCTTTCTGGCCAGGTTTCATAAATCTTCGTTCTCATTGTTTACTATATACACTCCTTTCTTTGGGTCAGCCAAGACTGTAAAATAAAAAATTTCAATAAATATAATAGTTATATAATTACATTAATACTATACAAAAGTATTGCATAGTGTAATGTATAATATAATATAGGTTTACACAATAAATACTGTCCCACATTAAAATACTAAGTATATGTCCATGGGAGTGTGAAAGTATCCAAGTATGTAATCAGTAATTGTATGTTCAAAGCAATGTAAATCTGCTTATGATTTATTGAATATGAATTGTTAGAGCACGGTGCCAAGGTAGCATGAATTGCTACCTTGTCATACATTGTTTGAAGCAATTCTCTTTGACAGATATTATTGTTATTATTTTTACAATTGTTATTATTATTACTACTAATGAGGCTGACAAAAATAATTCTCCTGGATAATTTACATCATTTTTTTCTGTATAACAAAATAAAATTACTTCGATTTTCCAAACAAAATTCTTTTAAGAATTCTGAAAAAAGAAGGTTAAGATCCTTGGAAAAAAAGTATCATAATTGCCTCTGATATTCTCCCAAGTTTCTTTTTCTGAAAGAACTTTCCCTGTAAAGAAAGTTTCCTATTATTTCTTCTTTGCAAACTATACCCAATACAAAGTACAAAAATATATACTCATATGTTGCATGTTATCATGAGCGTTTTACGTATCAATCTTGCAATTGCTTTCTTCACAACCATCTAAGTGATGTGATTCAGTACTGACTTCACAGTACTGAAAGAATATTGTGAAGTCGTTATGAACTTCATTTTAGCGATTCACAAACATTTGTAATGTTAATTTATTCACATATGGCTTCATTATTAGACCAAACAATATGAATTAAAGTATGTTCAATCACCGTGTGTGTTACAATTCCCAATTTATAGATATAACCAAGAACATTCAAAATATCTGCATGTGGTAATGCACAAATAATATATTCCTTAGTACAAAAATTTAAGATTTGTCATATTTCATAAACATCTTACCTGAAATAAATAAGCCACTTCACATGTACGTTCGGAATTCGTTTTCTTCATCCATTCTCGTTCTAATTCGCTTTTGAAATCTCACATAGAGCAATAACATCGTATCTTTCTGCACTAATTAATATTCTTTGTTAAACTTTAACACGATTTGCATGCGTCATTTTAACACACTGACGTAGCATTGTTTCCACTATCTCGTTTAAAAATTCAAAAACAAATAATGCGATGAGAATATTGAATCAAAACGACTAATTCAATTAAAAAATTGTAAATATGCTTTAACGCCAGCTTCTACGCGTTCAAGAGTGCAGTTTTGAACATGTTGGTAGAAAAGATGCCAACCCCAGCTAAACAAAGTCTATTTCGGCGTGTATGTGCCAACACATGGGGAGTTTCGTTGACGGTTGACTCCTCTGAAATGGACCTGTACTAAACGTAAAGTGCAACGAAAAGCCCCTAAACCAATGTCGTTAGAATAACGGGTGATATTCATGAAGTTGGTATGATCCACTTTCTCTGGGACCATTTGAGCCTGAAAACTCCTATATCTCCCACCATCCCAACTAGGTCAAGCTCCAACCTCCCGAGCGCATTCCCGGCATGTGTGGTTGTGCGGTGCATGTGTGTGGGAGTGTAAGTAAGAGAAGTAACAGATGAGGATAGGACAAGGAAGAGGAAAGATCACACGCGGTCCGTGGCCCGTTTGTTAGAGTATTGGACCGGCATTCGCCTGGTATTTATCGCAGAAAGCACGTGAATCTGCCGATCAGAGCATCCGACCATATAAATTCATCTCCAGACGGCGACTAAATTCGACCTAGCTTTCTGGCTAGTGTCGAAAATCCTGGCACCGTCGGGATCGAACGTTGAACATTCTGGTTAAAGGCACTGCAGGGACATCCATATATTCTGAAATTTTTAATCAGAATGTTTACAGAAACGTTCAAAAGATGAAACATTCATTTTTCAATAGTAATATTCATGTTAAAATATTCATTTTCTCGTGCAAATCTGCAACGAAAAGCTAATAATTATTTTACGATGCTAGACGAGAAGGAGAGTGGTAAGAATTAAAGGTCATTAATAAATATTAATGATTGGGTAGAAAATAAATCACGCGTCACAAAATTTTATCTTCTTCTGCATAATCTTGTTAAAACTCCATTGCCAATTTCTCCAGCGTATTAGAACACTTTTTCGACGTCACATCCAGAGCTTCCATCGGATTTCACGGACATCAGCGTATTTTATCCGGGACCCCGGGCGACCGATCCGTCTCTGGCGGCACGCGGCGACGGGGCGCTGGGGCTCAGCTCGCAGGCGGCCGCCGCCCACCACGCCCCACCCGCCCCGCCCCCTGTCATTTCACTTCCCCGCCACTTCTTACCGCCCTCTCCCCACGATCCCATAGACATTCAGGTCGTCTCCTCTGAAATTTAGCTTCTGAGCGCTACTCACATGGACCTCACGTACGATCTGTTTTTTACTTCTCTGCTCATGGTGGCTCTCTTCTCACAGGACTTCCTTCTAGAGATTTATGTTTTGGATTGGACACGTCTTTTTTGGTTACTGCCATTTTCCGTCCACGCAAATAACCTTTTCCTTCCCTCCTTTCTCTAACTCGTTTCTCCTCAGATAATTTTTGTTTCCATTACACTCACGGTAATCTGAGCCTTGTTAATCCGAGATTTCGTGCAATCCGAGATGGCCTGATGTGTGCAAAGTGACCTAACAAGCAAACAAGCGGCGATAATCAAGAGCTGGATCTTGAGGGGTTGGCAACACTACGTCCAAGGTCCCATGTAAGGCGGTCAGTGTCTGTTGCATTGTTGTAACCGGTTGGCGCTCATTCATGTATGTATGTAATTGTAATTTTTCTACTACATGAACATTAAATTTGATTACGTTATATATTGTAATTGAAGCTTCCGTTATTTTTTTTCCTTTTCTCAGTGAAATCCGAGGTACAATCAGCCCCAATTATCACGGATTAATGCGAATTTCCTGTATCTTCTTTCCCTGGCAATTGACGCGTCATTTACACTGATGTTCGTAATGATGATTCATAATTGACGCGTTATTTACAGCGACGCATAACACGACTCATATCCGTGCCCTTCGCAGATATAAGACAGTGTCTCCTGTTGCGAAACAACCGGAGCTTGAGTTTCAGCGAGTGCATCTAAGGAGAAAGACGTGTGCCTACTGCTGAATTTATTACAAGAAGTTCTATGTCAGTCGTTCATCGGCGTTCCTACGAGTTGTGCATTCCTTTCAACGCAAAGGATGAGTGAGCACTGCGGTTTACCGTGCAGTGGATAACATCTATTCAATGCACATATTTTCCATTATGCGAGTTTTAGTTTCTTTGAGCCATGAACTCATTACTTACACGAAGTGGAAAGTATTACATTGCAGTAATTGCCCCAATTCTGAATCGTTCAACAACTTTGTTTCGTTGCAGATTATATATCATATTTCGCACGTGTCACAACCATCCAAATAACTTTTCTTATGTCGGTGGTTCTTTTACCCCAAAAGCACAGAGGCGCATGAATTCTCCAAGACATTAGGCGGTGTACCAGTGGCATTTTGGATGCCCTCTAGGTAATCTACAATAACATGTTGGGGCCAGCACATGTTATTTGAAAACCATGTGCATCGGAGTTAGGAGATTGGGTAGAAAACAAGATATATTCTATGTCTTTTGCCTTTCCTATGATTTGACGTGAACCAATCAAATACAGTGATTATTGTTATTTTTGCTCTGCCCATATTAAATTTCTCGGCAATGAATAAACATTGCTTGATGTCTCCGAATATGCAGTCTGCAATAAGACCAGTGCCTCATGACGATCCTTTATCGGTTCACAATCCTCCAAGTAAAAGAAATGTATTTCAAGAAACAGAATGCGATCTTGATGAAGTAAAAAGTTTTTCAGATCCAGGATTAATTCCCAAAATTTTCAAGAAAGAGGAGAAAATGTTTTTGAGCGTTTCCAAAAATGCTGATTTCTGGTCTGTTGGCCTGGTGAGTTTAATGACGATGTCCACAAGTGCTCAGAAGTATCAAAAGAAAACGGAAATCATGCCTGGAGGAATGTCTTGCGTCATAAAAACATCGAATAGTTTATTCATAATATTTTACATTCTTTAATACATTCCCCGCCAACAATATCGTCTTGAGAAAAGGGTTGTTGTCGAGCGGGCTATTCCAGAGGGAAAGCGCGCGTGGGAGGGGGGTGAGGAGGCGCGGGGCGGGCGCACCGAAGTGCCTAAAACGCCCCGAGGAGGGCCGGACGTTGTGCTCAGGACAATGGTTCAGCTGCGGAACAGCATCAGACGTTGGAGACGGAGGCCGGAGAATGCGGAGCTTCTCCCGTCCACTTCCTGCCTTATACAACATACATTTGAGAAGGTACCAAGACAAATAGGGGAATTGAAATAGTGCAAGCGCGTAGAAAATGAAAACGATGATTCCCGCGAAAGGAAAAAGTCTTAGAGGATGAAATTGAAAAATCGCGAGGACAAAAAGTTAAGTGCATAATGTAGGAGTACGCAAAACGTCTGAAGCAGCAACAGATGACTGTAGGTGATCTGACAAAGGAATGTTCAGAGGACAAATGTTGAAATAGAAATGTATATGAAAAGGTATACAAACAAAATTTCCGCTGCTCAAATGCCCTGGAGAATTCTCTTTTAAAACTCGCAAACCTTGTTTTTCGGTACACATACCCTATTGCATCCCATGCAAAAAGTAAATTATTAAAAGATGCTGAGGAAAATCGACAGTTTACAAAAGAGTAAAGCTTTAAAACACTGTTTCATTAATACATCTTAAATATAGCAAAGACGTTGTGAATTATTTTGTAGAAATAATTTCAGTAAAATATCAATAATTGTCAAAAACCAATAATAATAATAATAATAATAATAATAATAATAATAATAACAATAAGTCGATCAAAAAACAAGAAAACTGCTAATAATGCATCATGTTTCCCAACATAGAGGTGATGTACATAGACTCTGTGAGCCATGTAAGGAAGAAAGAAGAGGCCTCAGACAAATTGAGGCCTCCTGGCGCAACGCAATAGACGGGATGGGAAAGTATGTAGTCAGCCATCAAGATGACCCTCTAATGAGGCAGGTCATGAAATCTGACCGAAGAATGGGAAACAGAGGCATTGTTAGTGAAGCAAGAAGCATTGCAAAGAAAACTACACGACACGCAGAATGACAGAGACCTGAACGTCTAATGCTACTTAACATGAAATGAGAGACACAAAAAATGTTAAAAGAAATTGTGGAGAGACAAACCACTCCACAGACAATATTTGAATCGAATGGAGAGAGAACAGATCAATAAGATCATTTATGTGGCTTAAAAGGAGAAGAATGAAGCCAGAGTCAGAAGCACTTGTAATCGCTTCCCAAGATCAGGCGTTGAGAACACGACATTATGATAAAGCGGTTCTCAGTATTTCCCAAGATGATAAATGCCGCATTTGCCAGAAATACATAGAAACCATTGATCATTTTGTCTCAGCTTGTCCAAACCTAGCAAAGACCGAATACATGAAAAGCTACCTCCACTGGCCGATCTGCACCGCCCTCGAAGTTCCAAACACATGCCCTACGGGGTATGAACACTCAGGAAACCGGTGACGTCTGTTGGTTTGTGTACGATATTGTACGACCAACAAATTCAAACTGATCGCACGGTAGCGGCAAAGAAACCGGGTATTGTTATCCGGGATTTGGAGAAAAAATCGTGGTTGTCGATGTTGCTGTACCTTGCGATCAAAACGTCGTTACCAAGGAGGCAGAGAAACGTCTTAAATACAAGTGTTTGGAAATCGAGATCAGCCGAATCTGGTGCGTCAAAGTACAGGTCGTCCCAATAGTCATCGGAGCTCTGGGAATTTTTCAGCAAAATGTGTGTAAGAACTTATCTAAACTCCCAGGTAATTCAAAAGACTGGGATGTGCAAGAAAGCGCTTTATTTGGACGAGCCCACATTTTGTGCAAAGTATTGTAGACGCACCGACAGTCCCTCGATCTGCTCTTTGGGTAGCTGGTTGCAACTTGGAGTAGATTTTATATTCAGCCGACACATAACATCTTCAGTCGTGATATATACAAATAATAATAATAATAATAATAATAATAATAATAATAATAATAATAATAATAATAAAATGCGTAGATGGTACGATTTAATATGTATTGATCATAAAGGATCAATCTATGTTGATTCCAGGAATTAAAACATTTGCATTAAATACATCTATTGTTAGCTCAACGTTTCGCACATTCAGTACGTGCCTTGTCAAGAGCAATACAATTATGGCACTGGTTGACAATGGTATACAAATTGATATAAAAGCAATGGAATACAAAATTATTGAAATATATATTCACATTTGGCTTTTATTTAAGACAATATATATCATTTCCTCAATTAGCCTTTTTAATGTTTGTTCCCCGTGATGTAAAATTTTGACTCTATCAAATCCAATGGAATAGTTAATTTCTGTTCTATGTTTGGTCGAAGAGGTATATAAATCTGCATCTTTGCTGATGTATTTATGCTGGTATATCCGCCTGCTGATATATTGTTTCGTTTCGCCAATCTTCACCTGCTCACGATCATTGCAAGGAATGGAGTATACTACATTAGAGTTATCTCCTAGTTTGGGTTTATCCTTCTGCTTGTCGTAAAGATGGCTAGTCTTATTTAGATTGTAAAATATAATGTCCAAATTGTATTTTCTGAAATAGGATTTTATTTTATTATTGACAGGTTCATAAAATGGTAAGGGGATTCGTAAATTAATGTTGTTGGCAATTGTTTTGGATTTATGTGTTAATCTGTATTGAATATACTTATTAATGAAGAATGATGAGTAGAGGTTGTTATTGAGGATATTTTCGACTATCTTTAGATTTTTGTTATAAAATTCAGAATTACCTACATTTAGTGCGGAATCTACGAGATTGTATACCAAGGCTATTTTTTGATTCTTAGAATGCTTGGACAGATAATTTAGAACTCTTCCTGAAAAGGTTGACCACCAAAGTTGTTGAGGTTTGTTGGACTGTGTACAATATAGTGCTACCAAACTAGTGCTACAGAATGGCCCAGACTTTCCCGTATTAGTTTTCTATTTCCTTCGGTCTCGGCAAGCTATTCGGAATTTGCATACACTCGTGCCAGCTGCCATATATTGCCGCCCAAACTACATGTTTTTCACGTTTTCTTAAATTTTCGGTTTCTTAATGGTAGAACGGAAACATTAATTTTAAAATATTAAAAAACACAGTAACCTCGTTCTAGATGACAATTTTCCTTTAAAAATTTGTAGCCGTTTTTAAGAAAATGGCGTTAAAGTGCTACTAAAAATGCAAAATTTGAAGCTCATTTTCACAGAAAATTTTTGAGTTTTCAAAAAACTTTATTTCAAATCATTTAAACAAAAACAACTCGCAAATACAATAGTGTTTACAACTTGCTGGTAATGTGCATATTTAATATTTCAGAGACCTTTCAAGACAAGTACATTTGTGTAATTTTCGAAAAAAACAAAAAATACCTCCAAATGAACTTTACGTCATATTAAAGAGTGCAATTAGCTCTATCCGTTCCAAAACTTTCAAAACAAATTTGGAGCCGTTTATGAGAACATGGAGTTTGAGCGTTTCTGAAAATGCGGAATTTTGAGCTAGTTTTCACAGCTAGTTTTGTTTCCTGCTATCGACCGAAGCAGCATTTTGCATTGCAATTTTACTTTCCAGTATACGTGGTATACGGGAAAGTTATGTAATGCTGCGCGAAAAAATGGCGTATTTTCACCAGAAAAAAATCGTTGCCGGGCCGTGATAGTGAAAAAGTGGATATAGCCAGTTGCTAAATTAAAAAAAAAAACCTAACACGTGCTGTAGCCAGAACCCCACTTTTGTGGCTCCTTGATACCGAAAAACCAATTGAAAGGAAAACGTCGTCTGTCCGTCCGTCCGTCCATCTGTCCGTCTGTGAACACTGCTAGCGCCTAAACCATAATACGATTTCTTCCAAAATGAATATTCCCCTGTCGATCTGGTTCTAGTCGAAGCTTTCAGAGTTTGAAAAATATTCTATAAAATTTGGGGGTACTTTACATGAAGCTCCCCCGACATTTTAAAAATTTTCTCAAAAACGGCTCAAAATTTTTCTTTAAATTTCTTGTAAGAACAGTAAAATGCACTTATTAAGGTGGCATAGGTCCAATTTTCACAGTTAATTTTTCAGAGTTTCACAGTCCGATTTTCACAGTTAAAGTTTCGAAAATAGAAAAAGTTTGAATGTTATTCGGTCTCTTCCTCTAACTACAAAATTGCAGATAGAGGTTTCTCCTTCAAATGAAATTTGTTCTTCGTAGTGAGTTTTTTAAGGTCATATACATTTTTAAAAAAGTTTAGTACCTTCGCGAAACATTGCGTGTAATGTGTGAAATTAAAAAAAATACAAAAATAAGATTTGCTCAAAAACGGCTCCAATTTGTTTCTTTAAACTTTTGGTAGGGATAGTGCTAAATGTGTCCTATGAAATGACATAAACTCCATATCGCAAAAATTATTTTTTTGATTTGTCTCTTGATAATAAAAGCTAATAACACAAATAGAGTTAGAGTAAATTCTTTTAAATTGGAATACAGTGCTGGCTGTGATAAGCTCCTGTGAAAGGTTATTCCAGTAATTAACTGCGGTTTGCGAGGATGTTTTCGTGGTTGACCTGTTTGAATTCCGCATTCTTTAGCTTCATGTTGTGTCCTTTCGGGTTGCGAGTAGTGGCGTACGTGTAGAAGTGTAAAAATTCGGTGCACCTTAGAAGCCGTGAAATATTTTGTAGATTTCAGTGATGTCGGTTTGGTATCTCCTAAAATATAAAGATATCTGATAAAATCTTCTGATAAAATCATGGCTGTGATACAGCATGACACTTTCGTTTTCATTTGTTTATCAAATTTTTGTTTGTAATTTTGTTATTGGCTGTTACTCGTTTCGCGATGGTGAATTATCTTGACTCGACCTTTGGCTCCCTGTATTCTTGGTATTTCGTTAGATGACGCTTTGAAAATAAAAAATTATATTCTACAAATGTCCTCGTCCAAAATCACAGCTACGTTTATATTATCCTAGGAATTTGCAATGTCCCATATTTATTGTTTATTTCGGCCTCGAATATTTCTAACCCTTACTACTTATATCACAATTTTTTCATTTAATACGTCCATGTCCAATATGGCTACTCAATATCCTCTTTTTAAATCTAGCATACTACTCTTTAATTCCCGGATACCAACATTCGAAATAAGTCACTATTGCCCATTATTCTAATCAATAATTTCCTTGAGATATGTAGACATGTCTTAGTATGTCTAGTTAACGTAGTTGTTCTTCAAAAGGTAAATTTCTAAGAGGATGTAAAAGTTTTGTGGCTCAATGTTAGTCTTCCTCCAGAAGTATGTCTTTCTTGAAGTAAGGATTCCAGACTCTACAGCCGTATTCCAGTGTAAGTAAAATATAATGTATGGTGTTTTAGAGAATCCTTGCTGAGGTATCAAAAAGCCTTGCGCATCACAAATAGTGCTTTGTTAGCTTTATTGACTATATAGTTGATATGAGCTTCCCATTGTAGGTCATCCACTACTATAATTCTCAGGTCTTGGACCCCGATGATGTCTGTATGATATCACTGTTAATGTTACATCGGCTTACATGGAGGCAGTGTTCTTCGCGTTGCATGTGATATCATTATTGTAAAGAATGAGCAGTATTGGTCCGAGGACCGATCCTTGTGGCATTTCGTTGGTAATTGGATGAAGGGATGATACATATGATCCAATCGTGACTTGGAATGTCCGTTCTGTCAAAAAGAATTTCAAGTACGTGAGGATTTTGCCGCGGATGCGTAAATGGAAATGTTTATAAAACGCGCTGGAGGGGAACCTTATCAAATAGTTTTGCAAAGTTTTGTTAGATGACATCAGTTTTTGTTATCAATGTCTCTGATCCAAGTTGGTGTACTAAAGAGGAGGTTGGTGGTTGTGGATCTTATTGGACAAACCCATATGAGTTTGTCTGGTGATATGAGACCTTTGCGCTTAGAAAAATCTATCAGTATATTTACAATTAGGCGCTCCATAACCTTACAAATAGGGCTTGTCAGACATATTGGTCTGTAATTGCTAGGACCCAACTTGTTACTTTTCTTGAAGATTGTTGGAAATGTAGCTGTTTTCCAGTCTCCAGGCAAAATTCCCGTGTCAAACGATTTACAAAAGATGCATGTAAGAGGGGTTGCCAATTCCGTGGCACAGGTTTTCAACACTATAGAAATGATACTAGCATCAGGGCTTGGTGAAGAGTTAGAATCAAGAAATGATTTAAATAAAAGTGATCCGCTTGGAAATCCACGTCGTCAAGGAGATCGGTAGCTGATTTGCCATGTAGAGCTGGTAGGGGGCCTTCAGGTTCAATTGCGTTGAATTTAAGAAATTCCGTTCCAAACTCTTCAGCAATTAGAATAAGGTCCGAGATAATGGCCTGGGTTCTTGTACAAAGAGTTTGCGAGTATTTAACAGAGGAAGATGTTTGATGTCGGATATTATCACAAAACCTTTTTGTTGTTTTTTGCCCTAGGTAAAAGTATGCTTTGCCCTAGTATGTTCATACTGTTTCCTGGTCTTTGCCGAATATAATTGACTTCATTTCAGAAAATTTTTATTTTTGACGGGAAAGGGTCGAATCAGTTCTACGGTGTAAATTCCAAATATTGTGCGTGTGTTATTTTACGGAGTTGGTTGTTTAATATACAACTCAGATTTATTTTTCGGGTTTGTCTGTGCTGGAAAATGACGATCAAGGGTATACATGGTCGGGTTTATAAAGAGAGGACACGAATAGTTCAGGTTTAAACTGTCATCATAAAGCAGGACTTGCCCAAGGCTATTTTTTTGTTACAACTTGCTCTAAAATACTTTTCTTTGGAGCTGTAATTAGTTAAGAGAAGTAATTAGTAAAGAAGTTAAAGTCGTTGAGGTGACACAATTGTATCTCAATGGTAGGTACGGTATGATTGCTGTTACCAATTGGAACATGCGAGATTGGTATGGTGAAAGTATCTATGTCGTTGGTAAAAACCACATCTAAGACTGATGAAGTTTGGCTGTTTCTAAATAGAGTAGACTGCTTTATGAGTTGTGTGAAAGATGTTCGGGTCCACAGCAAAACAGAATAAATATAATTTTATCTGATACAACGCAAGGCAGAACGATTGATCTGTAACCGTCACAGCGCGCGACCGTTGCGTCGATAAGACCACAGATGCGCCCACCGGACGCCGCCCACGGATTTCGTACAAGTGCGTACGTGCGCCCAGCGCCTCCCTTCCTCAGTAGCGGCCGGCAACGGAAAGAGCCTCCTGAAAGTCCTATCGCCAAATTTGAATGGCAGCTTGTGATGCGCCATTCCCCCGACGCGCTCCAGCGCTCGCGCCCCGAAAAGACTCTCGCTGTTGGGCCGCCAAGTCAGTTCCGCAGTAGACAGCATGGGACACGGATGTCCGTGGGCCGTGTTGGTGATCTCTGTGTGACTAACATACGTAAAAGTTTTTTACTGTCCAACCTCTGGCTGTTCCTAGTTGGTACGTGCAACCTCCAAGTGTACCGTCTATATAGTGTATGTTATCTGCATCGGACCACTTGGACACTCAGTTTATTGTGCAATCTCGGACTGTTCCGATTAGCAAGTATAATTTTATTTCTGCGAAGTAGGGCACCTGCCAGTTCTTAGCACACAACGAATTTCACCTGTGCTGTCTGTGTGATGTAAGTCATTTGCACTAGATCACTGGCACGAGGAGTTTTTGTTGTACTGTGTTCCAGCTACCATGTTCTGTGATGTAACTGTGCCATGTAATCAAGTGCTTAAGTGCAGTGACTATTAAACGAAGTTGTGCAAGAACTTCTATTCCACCAAACTCCCATAAAGCCTCCCTGAGCTATCAAAGGGTTTCAGGACTACTGTGCTATACCTTTCCCTTATCAATACAGTCCACTTCAAAACATCCAGAATTAAGCGCTGTAGCCCGAAGAGATGTAGCATTAAAAAGTACGATGAAATTCGGGACCTGCTGGGGATGCGTATACTGTTCTTGAGTGGGGCCATAATATCCTATGTAATGTAACGTTTGTAGGTGGTGAATTAAAACACAGAATTATTTTAACACAGATGTTTATTTTTTCGTAATAATACACTAAAAGTATTTGATTTATGTCAGATAGTCTTTACAGTCCTTTTGTTCTTCACTTGGTTATTGCTTTATAAACGGCACAGTTCTCATGACTATTTATTTTCACTGTTCACTTCTTTTGCACTGTCGCACAGTCCGATGTACTCACCACCGTCCGATGCACTGACCACAGTTCACTGCGCTGACTACAGTTCACAGAGCTGGCCACAGTTTACGGCGCCGACCACACTCCACTGCTGTTCACCGCAATGCACACACACTTCACAGCTCGGCTTCCACTTCAGATTAGACTGACTAGCGGCCGCCGGCAGCGGCGAATTTGTACCTTGCTGGCGCCCGCCTGGACCCTTTCGGAAATTGCGTCACACTTCTTGGCGACCCGGAATCGTCCAGTTCGGAGGCGCCGGCATATGATGCAGTATTCGTTTCAGTAAATTGAAGTCTCCGAAGATAACTGTGTTATCTCTTTCGGTGATTGTTGAAGGATAACATTATCTGTGTCAGTTAAGGTATTTAAAGGCGGTCGGTACACTGCTCCCTGCTCCATGCGAATTTGACTATATATTTCAACCCACAGCGTTGCAGCGGATGATTGGAATTGGTGATGGATCAGGTAACTATGATTGGAATATCATCGGCCTCTTTCATCACCTATATAGTAGCATCACCTCCTCTTCTGTCTCGTATAACCATCAAGAGCTATCATTTGGTCTAGAATGTCCAAGTTAAGCCATGTCTCAGTTAACATCATAACATGCGATTTGTGGTTATTCATTTGAACCTGTAATTGGTCGAATTTATACATGCGGCTGGAGATATTTGAGTATATTAATAAGAGTGTGTTTTCTGCTGCCTTCGGGCTTTTCCCTGAAGATATTTACTTAGCTTTCCTGAGATAATTTCAGGGGTACCTACGACGTAGTTGATTTTTGATTCTCTTTCATTTTTTTCTACGTCGTCAATCTTTTCTAAGTTGGATGAGAACTGGACGTTACAATGGTGTTTGATCACTTTTCAGCGAAATATCTGTAGGCAGAGGTTTATCATGTCGAAGAATTGCTAGTGTAGGATCTGAAGTGTTGAAGTTAATTCTGAGTGGTCTATTCTTATTTGCATCTTTTTTACCAAAGTTACGCTCTCAAAAGTTGAATTTTTTGCAGTTGCCTGAAACCTGTTCCAGAGCTCATGCAGAGATCCTCCTGCTTCTCTCGTAGGCATAAAAATAATTCGGCGTGGCGGGAACCTTCTATAAAATTCGCTTTCATTCTAAGTTGCCTATTCTCCGTCACGTGCGTTCCCAGGAGGCCTTTGGGCCAGCGCTGGACCAGCTGCGCGCCCGGCGCCGCACGTTGTTCATTCGACCGTCCTCGCCCTCGCCCTCGCCCTCGCCCTCGCCCTCGCCCTCGCCCTCGCCCTCGCCCTCGCCCTTCACTTTCGCCCTTGCCCTTGTCTTCGCCTTCGCCATTGCCTTCACATTTCCCCTTTGCCTTCGCCGCTTCTACCAACACTTCCGTTGTGTTGAGATCTTTCCTCCATTCCAGGTAACTGACTATTGTATAATGATCCCCCCTGCACCGGACCGATTCCTGTTGATCTTCCCCTTTACACAAACGTAATTTTTGCTGTACTACAATGCCCACAACTCGATCTTCGTATACTAACTTCTCGTTCCAATCGTCACGACTTGGTCACAGTTTCTACCATAACACCTGGTTTCATTCTAGTTTTATCTGCTCTAGTAGTAATACTCAAATTTTCACACTCCCTTCTTTCAGCGGCTCTCCACAACTCGACCCACCATTCCAAATTTTCAGCTTGCAATCCCTTTTCTCTCGAAGCGCCCTTATACGTCCTCCGACCGCAGAGGCAAACGGTGTCCAGCCGCCCCGCCCGCCCCGCCCCGCCCCGCCTCGCCCCACTTCACCCCGCCCCCAATCTTCTAAACCAATGTTGCGGAAGGACAATCGAGCTTTTGTGCGCCCATAGCCGCACTCTTCCTTTTTCCACGCGCGCCCGCGCGTCTATTTTGCATAACCCGTTTTGCCTGGTGGCTGCGAGTAACGCAGTTGGGCCCGCGCTCTCCAGCAGGTGGCCAGCGCCGCCGGCCTTGTTGCTGCCTCGTTTGCCTCCGGGCGCTCCTGCGCCTGCGAGTTTCAACTCGGGGTGCGGCCACGGGGCGCGGCAGCGTGCCAGCCATTTGCGCAGCGCACGGGCGGGGCGGGGCGGGGCGGGCGTGGAATGAAAAGAAATTTCCGGGAAGCGCGTCGTGTCGAGGGCTTCGCTGGCACCGCCGCCCTTCATAGTGCCCTTGTGAGGCGCAGATGCCGCGCGCGCCGCCGCTTTGAGGCACATGCGCCCCCTCCCGCCCATCGTCGCACTTCCGCTTCCATCCCCTCACAGGCTACCTCAGTTATCATCACCGCCCCGTCGCGCCGTCGTCCTGCCCATCGCTCCACCACTGTCTCCTCGGCGCAGATTCTGTACTTTTTGGTGACACGACTAGCAGCTCCTAGGATGCGAGTCTGGACGGATGCGGATTTTTGACAAGGATCCTGTAACTCTGGCTCTGCCGCTCTGAATTCAGCCTTGTCTGGAAGGGAACTTCAGCGGCTGACTGATCTGACGAGTAGTTTATCTTTAGTTTTTTTAATCAATTCCAGGTGAATGTTGGGGCAATATCATAACAAACGGACCAAACGTCGGGTGCGATTTTCCTACCCCTTTCTTTACATTTTACACACCTTTACACTTTACATTGGCTTAATAATGAGAGGGTTGTTCAGATAAGCTCTCAATTTTACAAATACAATACAAAGGAAAATGCAATTCTATTAGCAATGGGTGTTTTAACTTGGTAAAAAACTAATATTTTAAAGGAAGTAGACTCATTATTCTCTGATTAACATTTTTTTTTTGCAAAACATTGCAGACAAGAGAATGTTTAAATATGACTGAATGGAACCTCAATACTTTACTCAAACAGCCATAGTTTCTTCTTATAAAACATGTTTGTGAAGCAATTGTTACATCTAGAGCATATGGAGGGGTTGAAAATGTTCTCTTTTTGCCAACGAACATGTCGTGCAAAAAGTATGTACAAGAAAGTTATATGCATTGCTACGAGCGGTATTTGTCCTTGATTTTTAGACAATCCCGTAAGCACAGATATTTGGCAGATCACGTAGACGCAGCAAAGAAGATTGCATGTTCCTGCTGAACATCAGTGCCTTTCGGGTCGCTTAAAATTGCGAGGCAAATGTCAAAAAATTGAGAGGCATATATTTCCGTTATATGAATTTCCAACAGAGTGTTCACAGCAAAAACATTATCATTTTTTATCCCTCAACATGCCATTTGCCAATTGCCTTGAAATTTTTTATCCCCCAACATTCATTTTGAGGCATCTTACACAGAAAAGAACTGGTGGTCTTACAGAAAGGCATAGACATTCTCGTAGAAAAGTTTTTTACTTTTCTTGGTGTGTTACGGCCTTGCCCCATCCGGCTGCAATCTATCGCCGCCCAAAACATATTTCCTTTAAATTTCTTCAATTTTTGGGTTTACTAATAAAATAATCGAAATATTACTTCACGAATATTAAAGAAGAGTAAAACCTCGTCCTAAATGAAATAAATTGGAGCCGCTTTTAAGAAAAATTTCATTTGAAGCACGTGTTCTCACAAATGCAATAGTGTTACAAAAAGGTGGCATACGTACGAACTTTACGGTTAACTCTGAAGTTTCGAAAATTGCAAAAGTTTGATTTTTTTTTCGGCCTCTTCCTACAACTATAAAATGGAAGATAAGAGATTTTCTCTTCCAATAAAATTTGTTCTCCGTAGTAAGTTCTTTTATTAATGTCATGGACATTTTTTTGAAAATTTTAGTAGTTTTTGCGCAATATTGCGTGCAATATGTACAATTTTAAAAAATTACAAAAACAAGATTTTCTCAAAAACGGCTGAAAATGTTTTCTTTAGACGTTTGATAAGAATAGTGCCTAATGTACTCAATGAGATTACATAAACGCCATACTGCTCTATTCTTTTGTTTTTTCAAAAATTACAAAAATATAATTTTTTGACGTTTCTCACGTCGTTAATATTACATTAGCGTCGATTTGTTCACATTATTCTGTTTACAAGTACATGTGTTTTAAATAATGTCCAGTAAAGTTTGCCAAAAAGTCAACCGTTTTCTGTGAAAACGAGCTCAAAATTCTGCACTTTCAGCAACGCTAAAGCGCCATATTCTCATCAATGGCTCCAATTGTTTTCTTCAAACTTTCTCCGAACGGATAGTGCTAATTGCACTCTTTAATATGACATACAGTTCATTTTGGGATTTTTTTTGCTTTTTCAAATATCACACAAATAAATTCTTTTAATGATCTCTCACACCTTTAATAGGCACATTTCTAGCAATTTGTAAACATTATTGTGTTTGTGTGTTGATGAACTTCAAATGACTTCTAATGATGTTGTTCGAAAACTCAAACATTTTCTGTGAAAGAGCTTCAAATTTCGCATTTACAGTAGGGCTTAAACGTCATTTTCCTAAAAACAACTTCAGATTTTTCAAAGGAAATTGCCATTTAGGACGAGATTTTGCTGTTATTTATATTTCTTAAAATAATATCTGTTGTAATATTAGAAAACCGAAAAATTTTAAAATGTCAAAAAAATGAGAAAGTCTTACAAGAAATGCAAACAAAACTTTGAAGTCGTTTTTGAGAATATTTTGAAATTATCCCAGGGGTTTTATGTAGACCCCCAAATTTTAAAGAATGATTTTCAAAATCTTAAAGCTTCGACTCCAGCCAGATGGACAGGTGTTTCTTCGATTTTAAATAAATCTTACGTATAGTTTAGGTGCTAGGGGTTTTCACAGACGGACGTACAGGCGGACGTTTTCCTTTAAATCGATTTTTCGGTGTCAAGAACCCACAAAACATATATTCTGTCTACAACACATATTCGAGGATTTTTTTCTTAATTTTGCAACTCACTTATTCCTTTTTTGTTATCAGGGCCCCGCAATGATTTTTTCCTGCCGATTATCCGCCGTTTTTCGCACAGCAAAACATAACTTTCCCTGTTGTACGTATTTTACTCCGTATATACGTATGTATACAAGAAAGTAAAAAGTGCTCCGTATTTGATATTTTGTGTCAGCGAAAACTTAAAAGAACTGTAAAGATATCTAAAAAAGTGAAAATACTGAATTCAACTCATATTTCTTCCGTGTCTTTACTTACAGTTGTTACACAATGTAACAAGAAATTGTTTATATTACTTTCTTGATTCTTGTGTAAAATGAGCATGCTGAACATTAATATACCATTGCCATTTTTTCAAATATCGATAGTTTTTTATATTTTATCGATTGTTACAAGCTATCGTCATTGTTCATACAGATTATCAGAAGATGGTAGGGATGTGAAGTCCAACTATATGTAGTAGGAAGGTAGAAGGTTTTAATTTATACTCTCATTTAACAAGTCATAATTTTATACTAATAAATTTAAACACAGTGCATTTTCTTTACGTTTATTACAGATCTTCAGTTATATAAGTACGAATATTCTACTTCAACTCACTACTGTCAGCTTCCAAAAGTTATAAATTGTCAGCAGGCTGTTTGTGTTGTTTGTGGGCATTTCATTGGTACTAAACAAATAAAACTAAATCGTGCTTGGTGCAAAGTTCTGTTAAGCACATCTTACTTATTTCGATGTATATGTTCAAGACCTAGAGGTTTCATGGGCTCTCCACCAGCCTTGTGTCGATCTACATTGGAAAGTCCGCTACGTTCAACAAGAAATTGTATGCCATTCTTCCGATTCAGAGGTAACCAACAAAACATAACTTATTTTTGTATGGTGGATATTACACATTAAAAAAGTTCCAAGAACAGAAGAATATTCTCTATCATAACATTACGTCTTCTGTTTGCTTCAGGGACATAGGAAATAGGTACTAATTCCATCCCCACCAAAACAGGCTGTTTGGGAAGAAGAGATGGAAAATTCAAGTAATCCCAGTGATGAGATAATTTCAACGGAACCTCAGTTCTTTAATCAGCAAAGGTTAGATGGCCATATAAGAGAATTGCAACTAACCAAATGAAACGCTGGACTCCTTTTTTGCTGTCTTAAGGAATGTAACTTGATGAATTTTGCAAAACAACACTGTACGGGCAAGGCATTAGGATTGTGCATGCTCCTGTCTGTCAAGGAAAAGAAAAAAAAATTTTAACAATTTCCAAAACTCTTAAAATATTGTAGTAGAACGTATAGTGACAAGCGCACTTGCTAGGCAAGGCTACATGATTGATACAATAAGCAAATGAAGGTTGAATTAGTTTAAGCATTACAAAGTATTTTAGAGCTTTCAAGGCAAAAATGAATGGTTGATCTAATCACATTTCGAGACGTTACAAAACAAGGCTACACTCTTAATAAAATTATCTCTAGCCGTAGCTATCTAGTAAGGGGTCTAAAATGCACTCGAATCGCCGAAACAAATACCCGCGAAATGGTTATCTCGCCGTGATCTGCACATCCACTCAGTCCACTGCCTGCACGTACGCACGCATTCCCCAGCGCACCGGGCCGCAAGTTCAGCACTCCATGCCCCGCTCCCCGCTTCTCGCCGTCCCGCTCTGTGTGGAAAATGAACTCTGTAGGTCTGCGGGGGGGGCAGAGAGAGGAGCGGCGGCGACGATGGCGGTGGCAGCGGCGGCGGGGTTCCTCTTGAGCCAGCGGGGGGCGGGAGCGGTAGCCGCGCCGTCAGCTCCAGCCTCTCATGCGGGAAGCGCAGACACTCCAACCGCAGATAGCGGTAAAATCAATTTTTTTTAAGTGGGACGCGCGAAATTCATATTCGCCCCCCATAACACACTTCAGCACCAAGGAACTCCCATAACTGGCGGGAAGATTCCACAAAGAGCTCCCAGCTGGGCGAAAGTTACTGTTCATTGGGAGCGCCGGGAAAAATGTGCTAACACTGTCAAATGTACGAAAATATTTGTTTTGCGTTGACGTCAATAGTCTTTTTGAAGCCATGGATGGTCGTCATGAACCATATTGTATTGAAGAACATGGGTAACACTTTATGGAACAACAGGTTTCACTTTATGGGAAAACGGTATTAGGGACGTTCAAACTGTGCTACGATGAGAGGCTACGTGCTATTGCGAGCAGAGAGGTGAAAGCACACAATAGGAAAAGTCGATCTGATGTACATTTTTGATTTACATCATTTTGATGTTTTCAGTATTACGTGTATTCAGCATAAGTTGCAGACAACTTATTGTAGTATATTTAAAAAAAATAAACATTTGTTTATTACATCAAAATATTGAGTTACAAAAACAAACTTTCATATTCATAATCAACACTAACTAATTGCGCAAAAAACAATAAGAAAGTACGATAAACAAAAATGTTGACAAATTTTCTTACAGAGTGTTATGTGTGTGTTATGAGAGCGGAATACATTGGTTTAAAGCCGATTCCGCAACATACGCCGTCCGCTCGCAACCTTTACCAGGCGCCACTCTCCCCCCCCACACACACACACAGCTCTTTCGCCTGCGCCCTCTGCCCTGGCCGCCTCACCGGTGCCGCCGCGGAAGATTTGCCCGCTCTCCAAATCAGTTATTCCTCGGGCGACTCGCGCCGTCTGTATGGTAATTGGCGGGTGTTACCCAGTTTGTGAATTGAGTTAGAAGCTGCTACGCAATTCGAACGCTTCCAGGAAGACCTAGCCTTGGGATTAAATTACATTCCGTACTTCGCGGCTTCTGAAATTTAATCATTTGTTTATATCCGATGCGATATTTACTTTCGACTTATATTTACGGCGGTTTTATTCAATTTCTTTTTCGTGCCGCAAGTTGAAGCTCTGGAAGTCTCTGGTAAAATATCTGCGATATGAATTCGTGGATTTCTATTTTATGTTTCCAAAAAAATGACTTGATGATGTAAGTGAATACCGTTTTTTTTCGTCCTACGAATATACTTTGAAGTGCTTTTAGTTTTTTGAAGTTGCAATGTCGTGAAAAGGTTTTCGTGATTTTTCCCTGTCTTCCAGATGCACCTGGATCTTGCAAGCAAAGCTTACACACTTCTTTTGAAAATAATTTCAATATGGTGAGCAATTATAAAATACGCAAATTATTGTTGGAGAAAGGGAAAGGCCTGACCACAATTTTAATCATAATTCAAACACAAATACCTTATTTTACATTCAATTGACAACGCGTATTTCGTGATTATCAAAATATGATGGACATCCTTTAAAATGGCTTTGCATGCCGCTGAATACATTAATATTTATCAGCAAATATATGTAATAAATCTCTCAAGAGCTATTTAGCACGCACTGACTTTTTGTACAGAATCGCGTTTTATATAATAGTGAGTTGTAATGCAGTTTTACTACGTGAGGTACAGTTGATAACAGAAAAATCATCCTAATGCATCTTGTTGTATTTACGAATACGAAACATCGGTCCGGAGAAATAAATTTGAATTGAATTGAATTGCCTTATTTTACGTGGCCATGAGGCTTGCTCTCAGGCCATGAGGCCTGCTCTTCCGTCTGATCACGCAAATTTCGCTCCACTCCTTTCCCCGAAGACAGCGGAAAGAAGGTATTACTGAGGCGACGAAACCGGCGATTTGAATTTAGCTCAGAGGCTTCATTTAGGCTTGAGGGTCTTTTACATGCAAGTAAATCTACTAACATGGGACAGCCGGCTTTACTTCCCCTCCGAAGGAAGGCGTACGAAGGATTTTTTCGCCCCTAAAAATCATTGCTTTGATCGTGTTTGAACTTGGATATAGCAGTCCGTTACGCTAACCGCTACACCATCGCCGCCGAACATACATAACTTACGATTTTGATCACAACCTCTTTAAAATGTAAAAGTTACACGAGACATACGCACATGCATTTTAATTTTTCCATCTTTCTATCTGTGCTTTGATTCTTGGGGAGATCTCATTTTTTTAACACAGCTCACATAACATTTTGAATAACTATCTTTGCTCCCGTCACTACCAAGATTAAAAGTACGGAATTTCTTTCCACTGCAACTAGAAATTCGTAGGCATTCGAGGGCATTGAAGATAACCTTTGTATTCTGGTCTTGTGCATGTGCATTTTTCTTTCTTTCTTATACTATGCTATTTTCAATACAGCGTAATTTACTTCTGCTTTATCTCCATCACGTACTTTAGTGGGCTACTCATTGGTAGACTCCCTTGTTATTTCCTCTATTATTCTTGTAGATATTCCTTTTGCTCGTCACATTAATTGCCTGACATATGGCTAATTACATTGTAGTCTGTTAATTCGCTTAGCCATTTTTTTGTTTATTTAACGTCACATCGACAGCTAGGTCATTAGCGGCTCAAACAATATACATTACAACATTACATATTAGAATTTTGTTACTTTTAATTTTAAGTAAGACGATTTATCTATAAAACGGAACAACGATTGTTATAAAATATTTATTTTCATACTCATTAGGCGAGTGCAACTCGAAAATGGATCTATACCTACAGAGCGAGCGAGCTGCAAAGGCGGGCGGCAGCAGCGGCGCTCGTAGCCAGCAACATTTTAATACAGAGTGGAGCGAGTGGAGCGAGTGGAGCGAGCGCGGTGGCGGGGCGAAGAGAGGCGTAGACGCGCAATTACACTTTATGTGAGCGTCAAGGCGAAATGGAGTGGCGTCGCCGCAAGATAAAAGCGCTCCTGCCCGCGCGGTGCATCGCAACGCAGCGGGACGCCCTCGCCCACGCCCTCGCCCTCGCCCTCGCCCTCGCTCTCGCCCTCACCCTCGCCCTCGCCCTCGCCCTCGCCCACGCCCTCGCCCTCGCCCTCGCACTCGCCCTCGCACTCGCACTCGCCCTCACCCTCGCCCTCGCCCTCGCTCTCGCTCTCGCCCTCACCCTCGCCCTCGCCCTCGCCCTCGCCCACGCCCTCGCCCTCGCCCTCGCACTCGCCCTCGCACTCGCACTCGCCCTCACCCTCGCCCTCGCCCTCGCCCTCGCTCTCGCTCTCGCTCTCACCCTCGCCCTCGCCCTCACCCTCGCCCTCGCACTCGCCCTCGCACTCGCACTCGCACGCGCACTCGCACTCGCACTCGCCTCGCCCTCGTCCTGATTCTTTCTTTCTCAATTCCTAATTGGAGAACTGATGCAAACACCACGTAGCAAGTTGCTCATCCTGCTTTCGCAAATTCCAACTCTGTTTTAGTCTTGTGTAACTGAAGGAAAATGCAGCTCAGAAAGTGGTTCTTTGGAGGTTGTAACCCATATGATGGAGAATGCAAAACGAGCCGTAGCTTATTGTTTAGAGCGTCTCTACAGAAATACAGTAATCTCTCAACATTCGCGCGAGTTAGGTTCCCAAAAAAACTCGCGAATGTTAAATCCGCGAATGTTAAGTCTATCTTTTAATAAAGAAAGGTGGGTTAGATTCTTGGATATCGAAAACTGTTTAAAAATGAAGGAAAGAAATCTGACAATCAATTACAGTACAACTGATTAAGTGATGCAACAAACAGAATTCACAAATAACATTCCAAAATGAAGAAATAAAATAATGTTTGAAACTTATTCCGAAGTTGGAAATGATTGGACATAGGATTTGCTAATTTTTTTTCCTGCTTCTATTCTCTCTTAAATTTCGAAGTTATTTCCATGTTTGGATCACATTCGAATGCCAGTTTCACCAGAGCTTGTTGATTTTAGAACGCCATCAACAGTCTTGACATTGAAGTTGCTCCAGGACGCAGTTTCGCTTCTGTTACTTCATCATTACCATTGATGAGGTTTTCTTCACTGATGGTTTCCCGAAGCTCCTCTACAATGAGCTCATTATAATGAGAGTTGCACAGATCCTGAATGACTTTTGTGTTCATTTGGCCAAAAACCTTACTTCCAATTTGACGCAAATGAATTGAATTATTTTACAATTGTTTTATTATATAAATGTGAATTGTCATTTCATTTGTGTAATTTTTGAAGAAAGTTGTACTGCGAGCTCCGAGGTCTGCCGAGTTCGTTTCCCAGATGATGATGACAAAGGACATGAAATGTTCTCGCTTTCAAAGAAAATGTACGACCAAAATACGCACTCGCGAATGTCGAAGTCGCGAATGTTAAAACCGGGAGAATTTCTCTAATCGTGAATGTTCGTAACTCGTGAGTAGCAAATCCGCGAATGTCGAGGGATTACTGTATTCATTTTGCTTTCTTTTCATCTCATTAGAAACAGTCAAGGCTTATATCATCTCAGAACGCTCCATATTATCAAAGTTATAAATAATATTTTAAGATAGGATATACTGTTTTTCGCTTACTAAATGCAATTGTTTCCTTTAAATTATGAAACATTTTCTCCCGAGTTTCCGCTGAATGAGGGATAAAAATCATTCCTTTATCAGTGGCGTAACATTGGGAGGTCAACATCAGCGCCCCGACGTAGATTTTAAAAACTTTTTTTTTAGGTAACGAGACACACTTTTATATTGCAGAAATTTTGTTATTGGTAACGTTCTGAAACTTTAGAGACAATTTTGACTTTCAATGCTTATCGTATTCTTAGAAAGAAATTCGACCCGTCGCAATGAGTAATTGCTTCTAGGCAACTTGAGCGTTCTCTTACCGTCACGCCTGCCTTTAATGACGATGAAGTTCTATTGTAGCATCCCTTGATGTAGAAAACAGTTGTGCAGTAGGCGTAACAATTGATTAGTTCTTTACAAAAAGACGTGACCAAATGTGTCCCTGTGAGAAAGGCTGCAAATACAGAAAATGTTCAAAATGCAAGTTTCTTGTCGTACCTCAAAATATTTTAACACATAATACATCCATAATATGGCTGTAATATATTACTAAATACATAGATTAGTTCTTAAATGAGTGACATTTTCCTTGAAATATTTTGCAAGTTATTCGGGGACCCGGCTTGCCCCCCTCCTTTGGTGTTCTCTGGGTAACGGATTTGCTTTTGTATGCAATTGTCAAGTGGTATTTTACAGTGTATTAAATGCTTACCTACAAGAGCGAACGTTCGAGGGCTATGCGCAAGAAATGAGCCGAAAAGTGGGCGGCGCATGGAGAGCGTGAGAGCATCCACCTCTTCCTCCGCGTCCAGGTCGTTGGTGGAGCCCGGGGCGGGGCGGGGGCGGGGCGGGGGCGGGGCGGGGGCGGGGCGGGGGCGGGGCGGGGGCGGGGCGGGGGCGGGGCGGGGGCGGGGCGGGGGCGGGGCGGGGGCGGGGCGGGGGCGGGACGGGGGCGGGGCGGGGGCGGGGCGGGGCGGGGTTTGCGATGCGGGCGTGGTGCGCGACGGGTCCGCTGGCTGGCCGGCGCCACAGGGCCCCGCCCAGTTGCGGCCACGGAAATATCGGCCAAGGTGGATTCGTAACGCTGGACCTTCGGCCCTCGGTTGTTCGAATTTTGCCGATTTGCTCTCACGTTCCCTAGTCACCTTCGTTTCAATTTAAGGGTTCATTAATAATAATAATAATAATAATATAATAATAATAAAATGTCTTTATTTCTGGCGAGGCACAGGCCATAAGGCCTGTTCTTCCGCCTAACCACTAAAATATTTACATTTACAATAAGTACAATTGAGGAGTTCGGGTGGAAACAATGATAGCTGACATTTCACGTTAATTACGAAAGTGCAATGATCGTATTACGTAATAGAAATTACTGCACACAACTAATGAAACAAAATATGAATATATTTTCGTTGGTAATTTTAGGACTCTAAAACTAACATGCCCATGAGAGCCCATGTTTCTTACTTTCAAGAAGGATGTGGAATGTTAATAATTTTACTTTCGCAAAATGTCAGAAATCATTACCTACACCCGAATGCCTCAATTGTTGACAAATTTTAAGAAGAAAGGTGGGCAGATTTTACATGTAAATCTGGGATGCAAGACTAGGGACCATCCGGCATACGCCTCAAGCGATTGAGTAAACCCAGGAAAACCTCAATCAGGATGGCTTAGGGCCGTAACACAAGAAAAAAATCAGTGTGAAAAAATGGAAAGATTAAAGGAAAAGGATAAATGACAAAAGGAAAGTAGAGTGCGTTAGAGGGAGTTAAAGGGTAAAGGCAAAAAGGAAGCAGAGGGAGAAAGAGAGAGGGAGTTAGAGTTGATTATGAGATTAAGGAGAGTGGGAAGGGGGAACGATGATAATATTATTACAAAGTTTTTCGCATACATGTTTTCTAGATGACGCACAAAATGGCTGATGACTAGAAGATAATCTGTAACAGAAGAAGAAACGGAAACAGAAAGCAGGCGGATGTACAAGAAAAAATACAACATACTAAGAAAGATCATACAATACAAAGACTGAAAATGCGTTAAGAACTTATTATATAGTACATGCAACATACTTGGCGTTAGGGATTTCAGCGATAGAGCAAAGAGGAGAAAAGTGTAGAAGAACAGCTTGACGTCTTGGAATGTAACCGAATTTGGTCAGTGGTAATCGCGAACGTGGTGTTTAATTAAGGTGTGAAAGTGGAAATAGGAGTTTGTGTTATCTATAATTATTTCATTTAATCCAATCACTGAGTCTAGTTTTAAATTTTCTGAAATCGCTAATTTGTTTGAGATATGTGGGTAGTGAGTTCCATATTCTAATTACACTTACAGTAAATGACTTACTATAGGATACCGTATTGTGCCGCGGTATGCATAGTAATCGCGAGGAACGTGATAGTTCAAGCGTCAGCATTTTAAAGTTTTGCAATAATTGCGTTTGATAGCAATTATTCAAAATTTTATGGAGAAGAAGAAGGCTATGAAAATTTCTCCTTTTTTCGATTGAGAGAATGTTTGTTTGACCATAAAACTCAGATACATGATCATATCGTCTAAGATCGAATATGAAGCGGATGCATGCATTTTGTGCTATTTGTAATTTGCGTTGTTGCTTGAGCTTTAAGTCCGTAAGCAGGAAATCACAATAGTCGAAATGAGGCATTATAAGTGAATTTACTAGACTTACGCGAGTGTTAATGGGTAGTAGTTCTCTGACTCGTTTTAGGGAATGGAGGCCTGCGAAGACTTTTTGGCAAATCTTACCTACTTGTGTGGTCCAACTAAGTGTGTTGTCTATATGTATTCCTAAGTTTTTTACATCGCTACACCAGGGAACAGGAGAGTTACCTATGCTAATTTCCGGAAGGGAGGATTTCTCCAATTTGTTCAAAGCGTTGCGAGAGCCTATCACTAAGCTTTGCGATTTCATTGGATTTAATAAGAGACCAAGGGCGTCTGCCCATTTATTGAGAGCGTATAAGTCATCGTTTATTTTCTGGGATAATGAGTTCAACTCCGATGGGTATCCACTTATATAGATTTGTAGGTCGTCAGCGTACATTTTGTGTTTACAGTGATTGAGGCATTGTCCTACGTCTTTTACATAAATTAAAAATCCTAAGGGTCCTTGAACTGTTCCCTGCGCAATACCGTGGGAAGTTTTAACAGCAGTGGATTGTTTTTCACCAGATACAACGATTTGCTGTCGATTTGAAAGATATTGAGTGAACCATCGTATTGTGGGTTTTAGCAAAACCCAATATTTTCATTTTTTTCAAGCAGAATTTCGTGATCGACCGAGTCAAATGCTTTACTAAAATCTAGAAGAACAAGTATTGTTAATTTACCTTTATCAATGGAGATTATAGCGTCTTCAATAATATTTAAGAGAACAGTACCTTTGTTTCTGCCTGATCGGAAGCCATATTGTTGATCGCTAATGAGATTTTTGCTTTCGAGGTAACTTATAGTTTGACGTCGCGCAATTTTTTCTAGAACTTTTGAAATCGTAGGTAGAATACTTATCGGTCTGTATTCAGGAGGGTTTGTAGTAATTTTAGGAAGAGGGTGGACAAGCGCGGTTTTCCAAGAGTTTGGATACGTACCACTTGCTAGGGAAAAATGTATGTCAGTTACAATGGGGTATATAACTTCGGCACTGACTTTTAGTAATTTAGCATTGATATTATCTGTCCCTGAGGCGTTTGAATTGAGGCTCTGAATGGTTTTAAAATTTCATAATGATTTGTAGATGCAAAAAAGAATTCTTCCTGAGTGTGTACCGAAACGGATCGTAAAGTTGAGGCTTTTCTATGGACTTTGTTCGCCCAAATTGTTGTAGAATATGGAATCAAAAGCTGTAAATAATTCAAAACAAATCCTTAAAATATGTATTAAAAGCCCACAAGCTCCGCCTCAAATGAACAAACACAGGAAAGCAAAAATAACTACTTAGTAATGTAAAAGCACTTGGGTTATTTAATTTTCAATCGGATTTTGCCAGTCAGGAATTCATTGTATTTGATAATAATTTCCAATATTTTAAATGTTGCAAGAAAATTGTTAATAATAATTCTGTATCAATGTTTTCGAAAGTCTATAGTATATTCCGTCATCTCTTATACATTTTATATACAATATTATTGGCAAAATATTTGCAAAATATCGTGAGAAACATATATCTAGGAGATACTAGATAAAAATAGGCGCAATAAATAAAATAGATAAGTTACAAATTCTAACAAATAAACTGACTACATTTGCAATATAAGACACAGAAAAAAGAAAATGAAGTAATACACTTGATGTTGGGATCATTATGAATAAATAAAATGAAAAAAATATGCAGAATAAACGAAAGGCATCCAAATATACCGTAAAAGTTCTTAGTAAGTAAAAACACAAAGTTAGATACGAAAACGAATATTTTAAAACGTTTTGGTCAAAGGACTTTCGCCTTGGAAGGGTCACAGAGGTCTTAGAAAACGGGGGGACGTGAAGAAGGTACGAGCATCGCCCAAGGCAGCGAACGAGGGCAATCCGCAACGAGTGGATGCGGGAAGTCAGCGCGCGACCTTCCTGCCCTCGCCCCCGCCCACGCTACCCGGCGCGCGCCGCGGACTGTGAAACATTGCCCAATGAAGCGCGACCCTGGGAAACACCGCGTCCCGCATGTGCAAGGAAAATCTTTTCGCTCCCCGTCACACAAGTTTCGTCTGCTTCAGAGCTGTTTATTAAACAATATATCAATTACACACTCATATGTTTGACAAGACTCCAATTTACCTTACACTTTAACGTAAAGGTCGTAGCATACATACACGCATTTATGTAATAGTTAACAAAGAATGATTGCGGAGATTTTCATGGATATACATGCTTTGGTGCTCTGGTTCGGAGATCCCCCCCCCCGCCCACTATAATAATGAACTACTGTATTTCCGACCAGACTAGAGTCTCTTAAGTATATTGCACTTTTGAATGGAGATTTATGTAGCTCATTCTTCTCTTTAAATTTTTTAGACAGGGGTCTAATTTTCTTCTTTAAACTTTTATTCGAATTTCGAAAAATACGTTGAAAAAACATTTTTATTGATCATCATTGCCTAGCGGAACATCGCTTATCGGCCATTCTTTTGACTGACTAGAATATTAACTGATCATCACCTTTACTTAGCACCTACAAAATGCGTACTTTTACTATATCAAATATGTGTATTTTGCGCTCAATTGGAAAACATACAATATTTTTAATATCACCTACCTGATTTTTTAAAACAAAAAGTGGTTTGTAGACACATTGCCTGGTATAATTTCTATTTAAAACCAATACATATTAAATCAGATGTAATATCATTCCATTTATCCAAAACTAATTAAAAAATCTTAAAATTACGAGAAATTCCTTTTTATCAGCCTTATTATTTCGGTCCATTGTAAAAATTCATCAATGCCCAAGAAAGCGAATAAATTCTTTTCTCAATGAATACCTGAATTCTGTGCAGCTATTGTCGGTACTCAGTGGTAGCATTGATTTCAATGTGTTTATCTCAAGCATTATGCAGCGATTTTCCATAGAGCAGTATTTTCTGGGGTTCATGAGCTTGAAGGGGTGAGGACCCACCCAAGGACCCTCAGCCCTTTCAGCGCTTTGTGGCTTGTATTACGTATGGACGTGGAGGGAATCGGACCTATGCGTTTTGCCCTTTTGCTTTGTCTTAACACCACTGTAGTCGAGAAAAAGAAGAAAAATATAAAATTACGGCGGAAGTGCGAAAGAACGTGTTCACTGTTCCAGAAAATACTCCTCTATATGAACATTTGAATGGAAGCAGAAAGCGGCACATTCCACAGTTTCACCTGCATGACAGAGCACCATTTCTTTTTACGCTTGAAAGCAATTTGACTAATGAAACGAAAGTGAGTGATAGCATTTTCAGATTCAATATCTCAAGGAAAAAGCTACATCGGTTCATATATTGTGAAGTGAGGAATTGGTCGCTTGATTGTTCCTGTGACAGGCGAGCGGCGTTTATGGCCCTAAAAGGGCGGGCCCTGATCTCTCGCGCTTGAATCACGCTGGGCAAGCCGTCGAAAGTCCACATGGGCGGTGTTCGTCCGGCGCAAATTCTCACGTGAGCAACCTTGTTCAACGGCCCGCCTTTCTTTTCCGGACTTCCTCCCTCAAGCTTCTTTAACGTTTGTCCTTCTTTTGCTATTCTTTATCATCTGTTCGTGGCCAGTACGACGGCAGTTCAAACCTCAACTCAATGTTGTGTAGTTTATGTTCTCATCGTAAACTGCCACGTTACATTTCCTATGTACATTTTGTTCTGTGTACGTAAGATTACATTACTCTTATCAAATTTGATCATGATGAGCTTCTCATGATAGTCAAATATTTCTCTTTCTGTCGCTCTCGCCAGTTTCTTTCTTCCCAATTTTTCTTTCTCTTCATCCGCGCTTTTTGTTCATGCCTCCGCTGCTTCCCCTTCCCTCCCGCCCCACGCCTGGAGGAGGAGGGGCGGGGTCGAGCGGCGGAAACGGAGCGCCTGCGTGTCGCTTCGAGCTGTCTGCGGCCTCCAAGGCCCCCTCCACGGGCACCGCACCGGCAAGCGCTGCCTTGCAATCTGCACCGCCACAGAAAAGCAAGGCTGGGCACCGTAATTGGGGAATTTCATGTGCACGCGGAATACTTACAATCAAGCAATGTTAAAAGGTGTAGCTAGTTAATATTACACGTAAAATAAACGATCCAGAATGATGTGTCACTAGCACACAGAAAACAGAACGCAGTGCACAGCAATGGCGTAGCCTGACTCGCACATTTGGGGATGCTCAACAATAACACTCAAAATGTCACTATCTACTACTTCATCTAACAGACGAATGCAACCCAAGGCAGATACACTGGAACTACTTCCACGATCTCGATTCTTTACGACGGTGTAGGCGCTTCCCACAAAATTCTCACAACAGTCCTGACTGTCGATATCTTGAAAGCAAATTATACAATGGCTCAGTTTTAATTCTTATACGCGAATGGAAATGAGACCACTTGTGAATTTATACACTGCACACTAAAATAATATGTAATATACTTAAGGAATAATTCAATTTCTTGGATATTAATTAAGAAATAGAAGACAGGTACTATTTGTACAGTTTGTGTTCTTGACCAAGCGGGGACTCCCGAGTGTGAGAGACAGATACTTTACTGATCGCCTGATGTGTGCTGCGCTCTCGTGCACAAACGAGTAACGTGCTCAAATGAGCCTCTTTCCGCAGTGGATGCTAGCGTAAAGCAGTCAGGTTTCTCTGGGCCAGGGGTGAAGAGGGGAGAGGGGACCTCGCCATCTGCGCATGCGTCATTGCTCGTCGAAATCTCGCGGCAGACGCTAGAAGCATTCTAGTTTCCAAGCAATCACAGGCCAGCTTCAACAACCCGCTGAATTCAATCATAGGAAATCAATTTAAAATTAATACAAAACGTGTTTCGTGTTAGGGTTATTTATTAATATTATATACAGGGATTCTCAGCATCTCAGCGTCCCCTGACGCTACGCCACTGGTACACAGAACACAGTACATTACATAGAGATATATTAATATAGAGTAATGCTGCTGTGAAAAGTGATTCTTTTCGACACAAAAAGTCGTTTTGTAGATCGCGCTACGGGAAAAGTAAATGTCTTTCTCCTACTTTTAGCAAATTACCATATCAAATAATTGATGTATTCAGAATGTATGTTTATACCGAACGAGTCGGCAAAACATATTTCTGTTTGCGAACAACGCGAGCGCCTTAAACCTTGAAGTGTTCCTCAAATTTCGCATTTTTACTAGCGCTAAAACGCAATTTTCTTTAAAACAGCACATAATTTTTAAAAGAAAATTGCTATTTAGGACTAGGTTTTTGTGTTCTTTAATATTCTAAAATTAATATTTACGTTCTACCAATAGGAAACCGAAAAATTAAGGCAATGACAAAAAATGTACTTTTGGCGGTGATAGATGGAACTGGAGAGAAAGAATATGTGGCAATTCCAAATAGCTAGCTAAGACCCGAGGAAATAGAAAACTAATACGGGAAAGTCTGTGCCATTCTGTAGCACTACTAGTTAAAATTTGAATAGAATTAACGTTCTTTTTAAAGCGTAGTGAAGTTTTTATAATATTACGTAATATTAGTATAAAATATGCGAGACAAATAATGAGAGAAAGTAGGAGCTGTTGTAGCACCAATGCACCGTGTTCGGCAACCGAAGAAACTACACTTTTTATAGAACATTCTGTAGAGAATTAGAATTGATATACGAACTACATATCAAATTCTTGACGTTATATACTTCTTCTCCTACAGACGTCTTCCGGTATGTTGCAACACACTCTTACGGTGCCTGTCCACTAGAGAGTAACTAGCGCGAGCTAGTCTCAAGAGAAGCTCGCAATATCCTATGCATTTGCGAGCGATTCGCAGAAATTTCTGCCTCTCGAGAGTGCACTCGTTGCGTCCTCTCGAGATTACCTCTCACATGCCTGTCCACTGGAGAGCAGTAGGCTTGCGATGGAAATACGGGAGTTAAGATGGAGGCAAAGAAGAGAGCAGCGGCGGCTTTCCTTACTTAATTTGCTTCTTTGCAAAACAAGAAAAGTACTCGGCAAGAAAGTGGATTGATCATGAAGCACAAATGAATTCTTATTCGACACTTGTCAAAGAATTTGAAATTGAGGAGGCGCAACATTTTTGACAACGCACATTGTTTAACCTAACCTCAAAATTTCAAGAATACGCACAAAAGGTGGTTTCTACTGGTAGGTTACTATTTTTAAACATTTAACTTGAAAATCAAATAGAAATAATGACATAATAGGGGCCCTAGAGTAATTTTTTGCTTAACTGATTCTGTAAAATATGAATTTTCTTTATACGTTTTCATATAGGTACGTATAAACTGAGTAATATACATAGAAAAGATAGTTATGTAAAGCTGCGAAAAATCGATTTCGATATTTCAACGTCAATTAATGTTTTGTGGTGGATTAATACCAAAAAAGTGTTGTTTTTTACTTTCTCGCCTTACAAATACTTCGTAAGAAGAGAAAGTTATATAATCGTGCGGCGGAAAACGGGGAATTTTCGCCAGAAAATCTCTTATAGCAGGGGTCTGGTGACAAAAAAGTGGATAAAACCTGTTGCTAAATTTAGAAAAAAAATCCTCTATCTCGTGGTATAGTCAAAATCCATGATTTGTTGCTTCTTTATACTTCAAAATCGATTGACGGCAAAACGTCCGTCTGTCCCTCTGTCCGTCTGTGGTCAACGCTAGCGCATAAACCTTTCGGCCGATTTTTTTCAAAATTGATATTCCCCGATGGTTTATAATTCGTCTCAACGCCTCTTGAATTTCAAACCGATATCTTGGTATTTGAGGGTACTTTACATGAAGCCCATTTTGAGATTTTCTAAATTAAAATAAAATGGCTCCAAATTTTTTGATTACATTTTGTTGTTGAACAGTGCGAAGAACGTTGAAGGGAATGCCGTAGGTATCATTTTCGTTGATAGGCCCAATTTTTCGAAAATTGCAAAAAACTGTTTAAAAACTGCAAAATTGAAGATAGAGATTTTCGCCTCAGACAAAGTCGGTTGTACAAAATTATCACTTCAGATAAGGTCATGTAACATTTTTTGGAAAAACGAGTAGTTTTTGCGTAAGTTGCGATTCAAATTTACCAGAAAAATTTTCTGAAAAACCGCTCCAAATTTTTTCTTTAAATTTTCTGCACGTGTGTAATAAGGGACGGTAAATATACAAATAAACTAGTGGTGCTATAGAATGGCACATACATTCTCGCAGTAGTTATTTTCCAAATGCCGATCATCGGATAAATTATGTGGAGTAAGCCGTTCACCGCTTCCTTTCTTGGTCATGTTTTTTGAAAGACATGTTTTTCGCATGTTGACAATTACCGGCTTCCTAATGATAGAACTGATACAAGTACGTTTTGACTAAAATATAAGCAGTTGGTCCGCATCTCGGTCCCGTAGTGCGGTTGGTTATGCACCTTCGGGTTGAGATCTTGAAAAAGGAGGGTGCCGAGTTCGATTCCCCGAGGGGGACTTTAATTTGATGAATGTGATGTGGCAGGAAAAAAACATTGAAGATTGTTGATACTTTATTGAACATCATTTGAAGTACTTTTACTCACGAATAGAATCCATGCAGATAAATAGACAGGACTTGTCTGTGTTTTCCCTAACTGCATCTTTTAAACAATTTTTCAACTCTGTTATTCGATTTCTGAAGCGTATGACATGTCAAATCAAGTCTAGTCTAGTATATATCTGTATGAACCAATTTAAGTAAAATATGAGTATTTTAACGTTAAATTGTAATACAATATAACCAGAAGGCATGCGATGAACTTACAATCCCTAACGGTTCCGAAATGATTATTACTTTCCCGCCTTAGGAATACTTCGTAATGTGGTTTATCGCTGCCTTTCTTGGTCATGTTTGAAAGACACGTTTTTTGCATGTTGAAAATTACCGGCTCCTAATGATAAAAGCGATAGAATTACGCTTTGACTAAAATATAAGTAATTGCGATAATTATCTTGGAAATGTGTGTATATATTTGTTCAAGTAATTAGCTTTAAACAATTTTTTACTTCTCTTGTATTTGTAAAGCGTATTACCATCGTATAAATTGTTTCCTAATCATGCATTTACTATTTTATAGGTCGGTTCTATTCTTTCGTGGCTCTGTTCACAGAGGCGTTGTTGGTGTTGCGTAGTGGTATAAGTGCCGGTTCGTTGAATTTGAGTTTCGTTTGTCGGGTCTCGGTACCGAAATGGTTTTCTGGCATGATACACTTTTGCTTGTTTATAAAGTAGTGGAATAGCAATAAGGACCGTATAGAAGCAGAGCGAGAAAGTATGTGCGTTGGAAGCACCACTAGTTTTCATTTATTTTCAAAACATCCTTCCGTGCATCTGTTTGAACAACACTAGCGCTTGAACTTATCGAACGATTTTTCCCAAAATGAGTATTCCCCGGTCGCTCTGGCCCGACTCCAAGCTCTGTGATTTTGAAAAACATTCTTTAAATTTTGAGGGTACTTTACATGAAGCCCATGGGACATTTTCAAAATTTTCTTTCAATTTCGTGGAATACGTACGAGAAAAACAGTGAAATACATACGAGAGTCGGTGCCATTCCATAGCACTAATTTACTTCAATGATATATTTCATTTCTTATGCAATTTTAATTAGTGCATCGTCTTTTCCCTCCATTACCAAGACGGAAATGCTGTACCACAGAACAAAAGAACCCTCATTTAAGATCAGACGCGTAGTTTTCTCATCATTTGTTTTTGAAATATACGGGATTGTCTTCCATTTATTTATTATATTGCCTTTTTTCACATCTGCCCACTGCTTGGTAGCGGCCACAGTGAGACAACAAACACCAAAAATCGCAGACGCTCTCAGGCACTTCCAGCATGTTTCGAATGCTGAGAGCAAGTCAGTACGAGTTCTCGCACAGGCATGTCCACTAGCGAGTAGTTCAGATGGCAACCGCTCTTCGCGAGCATCGCATTACTCTCGGTTGCCTTCTCTCAGAACTGTGTCGCGAGAGCGTAGCTCTCAAGTCGACACGCAACTTTACGTTCATCATCTTTCAAAGTAAGATTTACAATTTTCTTTTTATTACATTAATTCTTCATACAAATTTTAATATCTGGGGATGATCCAACCCTTCAAGTAATATGGCCTTTTATTATATTAACATCAAAAAATGTAACTGTCAATATGAAAAGCGTGAATCGGAAAGATCACCAACCATTCGAATTAATAAATTTTATTTTATATCATGTCAATAATCTGTCTTCATTCGATAACTTATATTTTAAAATATTTGTTTCCGATTTGTCGATATCCCGAGACATGATATGTCAACTGTCATTGATAGTAGGTGAAGGAGCTTGTTTAAAACTTGTTTTTTTGGCTTCCAATGCGAAGTTATATTAAAATGTTATGTTACGCATGGGTGTGAGTATTGTCTTGAATTACATAATTTCACCTGAATGAATTTGAATTTTTTTTATATCGAATATAAAAAGACTACGGCTCTATCTACTGATATCTCTTCATCTACACAACAGCAACGCGGCGTAAGTTTCGCTTGCAGAGCGAAACTTCAGAACCACAGCTCACTTTAGTATCTTTGCTTATTCACACTTTCATCTGATTTTATTGCTCGTTGAGGTAGCTGAAGAGAGTTCCGCAGATACGACGTTAAGTGAGCACGTTCAAGGGAAAATTGAGCTCGAGAGATCTCATAAAGAACTTCATTTTAAATTATGTGATTACATGTTCTTAAATATATTTCCATTTACGAGGATGGGCCACGATTTATTAAACACAGTTTTTACTTTCCCGTATGCAGACCGATATATATATATATATATATATATATATATATATATATATATATATAGGGTGATATACGTCGTATACGGAAAGTAATGTAATGCTGCGCGATAAAACCGCACATTTTCGGCATAAAAATCTTCATTGCCGGGCTTTGATAAGAAGAATATGTTTAAGTCTAGTTGGTAAATTAAAAAAATCTCTAAGACGTGCTGTAGCCAGGGTCCCTTTTTTTGTGTGTCTTTAATACCAAAAAACCAATTGACCGAAAATAATAATAATGTATGTAATAGTGTTTCTTTAATACCGAAAAACCGTTTTGTGTATCCTTGATACTGAGAAATCAAACGTCCTCCGTCTGTGAACACCACTACGCATAAACCATAGATACGATTTTTTCCAAAATGTATATTCACCGGTCGATGTTGCCTCAGTTGAGGCTCTGCAATTCTTAAACTCTTTCCTCAAAATTTGGCGGTACTTTCCTTTGAGCTCCACCCCATCATTTTTTAAATTTTCTCAAAAACGGCTCCAAATTTTTTCTTAAATTTCTTGTAAGAAAAGAGTAAAATACACTTATTAATGTAAGTTATTACAATATCTGCAATTTTAAAAAAATGAAGTAACAAGATTTTCTTAAAAACCTCTCCAAATGTTTTCTTTAACCTTTTGGTAGCGATAGTGCCTCATGTACTGTATGAGGTGACATAAATGACACATTGCTCTATTCTTTTTTTTTTCAAAAATTACAAAAAAATTATTATTGGCATTTTCAATAGTAAATTATAATGAAAATTTAATTAATAATTTTTCATAATATTCATTCAATTTTCCTCGTGGCCTGTGCTGTGAAACCTGTACTTATTTAATTAGTTTCAAGTAGAAATCACACAACAACTTTTTCAATATATATATTTCTTACCGTTTCATATTACCAAGGTGGAGAAAATTTAAAGAAAACATTTGGAGAGGTTTTTGAGAAACCTTTTTTTTTGTAAAATTCAATCGCAAAAAAAACTAATCTGTTTGTTCAAAAAATTGTACAGAATTTTTTTGAAACAGGTAATTTTCTACAACAGACTATGTGTGAGGCAAAAATCTCTATTTTCAATTTTGTAGTTTTAATTTTTTTATTTTCAAACAATCGAGGGATACCCGAAAATGGGACTACCATTTTATACAGTTTTTTGAAGCAAGTTTCTTTGCAAATATTTTTACCGCCTCTAATTACATAAGTGAAGAAAATTTAAAGAAAAAATTGGAGCAGTTTTTGAGAAAAAATCGTAATTTCAAACGTAAATTGCGCAAAAACTACTCTTTTAAAAAAAATGCACGTGACTTTTTTTTAATCCTTCGATTAACGAGTTAATTTTCACACGTCTAATATCAAGGAGAATAACAATGTTACCCTAGGTTTCATATATTTCAATATATTTTTTTATATTTTTTCCGTAAATGTAATATTTTTTTTGTTTATGAACATTAAACATTATTTTTATATATTAATAAAATATTAGGTGATTTTATCAATGTATTTTACAAACAGGTCTTCGTCCATGACGAAGAGATGTCGAATGCCAAATTATGCCACTTTTAGAATACATTGTACTATTAGTATTGTCAATTTCACATGATACTCTTCAACAGTTTCTAAACTGATGTATGCGTCATCTTTCACGATTTTCTACGTCTTCAGCACAAATTACATCAACTTTATCTATAACCTTTACATTATCTTCATAAAATAGCTTGTACGCATCAATTATAATATGACGATGTGTCATTTTGTTAATGTTTAAAACTCTGAAATAGAATCTATTATTAAAGTTTCATTGCCAAAAATATTGAAAGGAAGAGAAAAAAGTGTACGAAAGCAATTTCAAGAATTGTGTGAAGAAAGAAAATACAAATGGACAGCACAAACTACAAATGAAGAAATTACCTTTATTTTAGGCAATTGATATACGACAATGAGATGGCGAAGAGTACAAAGAACATGATATCTAAACTATATGGAACGTTACAACCAAAATTATTCACAAAAATACTTTAATGAATACACACGTGCATTGAATCCATTCGAAATCGATGAATTCCGCAGCTAATTCAGCTTGTCCATCTTCCATTTCAAATATTTGCTCGGGAGACCAAGACTTAGAAAGCTCAACTTCCGACAACTTTAATAATTCTGGTTTTATAAATGTTCTTGTAAGTAGCTTTGTTATAATTGTTTCTTGAAAGTTTTATTACTATAAAATCAAAACATATTTTAAATTATTTTTTGCATTAAACTGTTATTCAAATGTTACGTGATTATAAATTATTCCAGAAGGCAGTGAAAACTAGGACCTGGATGAAAATATCACATATTTTGGTAGCACTTTTGAGTAATATTTCTCTTTTTCGTAATTCCTGTGATTTTCATTCTCCATTCGTTTCATGTAATGTATGTGTAATTTTATGTAATTCGTGTAAATGTAATTTCATGTAATTCGTGAAATAGATACACTAAATATCACTCGAAGTGTTGTGATATTACTTACGATAAAAATAATAAAATATGCGTTGGGTTAAACTCAGTTACCCTCCTCACTAGCAGAGGGATTAAAGAGCTCATTTTGTACAACAGACTTTGCCTGAGATAAAACTCTGTATCTTCAATTTTGTAGTATTTTTTTTCTGCAATTTTTAAAAAAGTATTTGTATCACAAATTCGCCGTTTCCCGGCGCACGATAACAATACTTTCTTTTCTTATGTTAGTAAGTGCGAGAAACTAAAAGGGTTCTTTTATCAACAATAAATAGTCTGTAAACGTTATCGGATGAAGTGAAAGGTCAAAATTAATTAAAAATAAAGCATGTCCCAGTTGGAGCTAATTTCCTGAACATTCTTCTTCTAAAGCTCTCTTTGCTACGACACTGGCTTGGAGCCAATTACGCTGCTGATACATCTGCTTCTGAAGCATCAATGTCCTTCGCTCAACCACTTCGTTTCCTCCAAATCACGAAGAAAATAAAGAAAAGAAACAAGATTTTCTAGAACTGTGTTGGACATATCAAGAATTTTTCACAATGTAGTGTGCTCTCAAGAACGGACATGCAACAGGGGAAATAGAAATACCCAACTATAATTATTATAATCCATATACGCATCTGCCATGAAGCAGAGTAGCAGAAGAATATAAACGTTGGCAACGGTGGTACATATGACTTAGATCAACATCAAATGTCTCACTTATTACTAAGATTTACAAACAATTGGGTAGGTCCCATGAAGGTCGTTGAAATGTCTAAAATTTCAAAAATTGTAACTGTTCACATTTTCTTCGGGAGATTGTTATATCAATTCGTGGTTCCGGGTGGGTCAAAACCTAAGATCATTAATACTGTAAGTGTAGTGCGTGTTGTCTTTGTAAAGTGAGTATATTATCCTTCGCATGATGTTGAGATCCGGCGCCGACCTCTACGTCAACCAGCAACGTTTTCCCCATCACATATCTCTCTTCAGCAAGGCACCGCATCAGCTTTGGCAAGCTCGAAGCTCCCGACTGGTCCCGACATGTGTGGAAGTGTAGTGCAGGTGTGTGTGTGTATAAGTCAGAGGTGAGGAAAGGACAAGGAAGAGGAAGGAAAGATCGCGCGCTGTCCGTGACACGTTTGTTCGGGTACTGCTCTGGCATTCCCCTAGAGTTAATAGAAGAAACCTCTAAAAACTACCGACCAGAGTAGATGTCCGCTTGAATTCTCCAGTGAGCGGCTGAATTCGAACGTTAGTGGAGCCACGTTAATGGAACCAATGAGACACTATTGGAGCAGTCCGGTATGACCGTTCGGGGTGATTAGGTTTTATTTTATAAACATGAGCATCTAGCGTTGGCACCTTACAAATAGTAGAAACTGAAAATCAAGGCCAAATAAAAGTTTTCCAACTAATTTTTAGCAGCAGAGCAGTAAAGAAAATGTTATGTAATGCTACGCGAAAAAAACAACGATGTTTTGCGCAGCAACTCTTATTTCAGAGCTCTGGTAATGAAAAAGTGGATAAAACCAGTAGCTAATTTAAAAAGAAAAGTCCTCTAACTTGTGATGTAGCCAGAATCCATGTTTTTAAGGAACTTTCTTACCGAAAACTCGATTTGTCCGTGTGCGAACAACACTGGAGTGTAAACTGTTCCGCCCATTTTCTCCAAACGTGACATTTCCCAATCGATCTGGCCGATGTTACGGCCTCTTGAATATCAAGTCGATATTTTAATAGAGGGGGTACTTTACATAAAACCACTGGGATTTTCTGAAAATTTTGAAAAAATAGATCCATCGCTTTCAATTAAATTTTGTTGTCTGATAGTGTAAAAAAGTGTAAGAGAATGATGCAGGTCTCATTTTTGTTGAAAATACTGATTTTTCAAACATTTCAAAAATACAAACTTTATTCCGCGACACATATCACAACTACGATTCTGCGGATAGAGATTTTTCCCTTAGAGATAGATCTGTTCCTTAGAGATAGATTTTGAAATAAGATCAGGTATAATGTTTCGAAAATTTGAGTACTTTTCGTGTTTTTTACGTCAAATATAGACAACTTTTAATTTTGTGAAAACTTCGTCCGTTTTTTACTCAAAAACAGCACCTATAATTTGATTAAATTTTGGCTTCAGATAATGTGTAGAATGCTTAAGAGAATGATGCAGATCTCATCTTCCGTGAAAATTATGAGTTTTGAAAACTGCAAAAATTTTAATCTTTATCGGCGGCTTCCTACAAACAAAATTATGAAGATAAACATTTTTTTCTTAATAAAATATGTTCACCATAAGCATATCTTCAAATAATGTCATGTTCAATTTTTCGAAAATATGTGCATTTTTTGCGAAAGTTTGTCTAAAAATAAAGGCAATTTGTATTATCTTTTGGCAATTTTTTTAATAGTACAAAAATGTTTGTACTTGTAAATGTTTGTAGTAAAAATAGTACAAAAATGTTTGTTTAAATTTGGACCTTTTTTTATTTATTTATTTTAGGTCGCTTTTAAACTGCTCGGGCCATAAGCGACCACAATAAAATTTGGACCTTTGATAGTGTAACAGACCTTTAAAAGAATGGTGCAGGTTTCATGTTCCTTGAAATGCCTGATTGATGCCTGAATGCCTTTTTGAAAATTGAAAAAATGGAAACTTTTTCGACTTCCTAGAACTACAATTGTGAAGATACATTTTTTCCTAATGAAATGTGTTCATCAAAAACATCATCAAATAAGGTAATGTTTAATTTGTCGAAAAATTAGTATTTTTTGTGTAATTTCGCGACAATCATAGTCGCCCGCTCCGAATTTACAGCGATTCGTGAACGTAATTACAGGCAGTTGAATTCGTCGTAAGTTAGAATTTGTGTATTACTTAATACTTTGTTTGTTTCTTATATTCAAGCTTTTGTTATACATTTACAAGTTAATTTTCAGAAATTATGTAAAACCTATTTGAAACATATGAAATAACCAATGGTGCTACAGAATAGCACAGACATTCCCGTATTAGTTTTCAATTTTTTTTTGTCTTAGCTAGCTATTGAGACTTGCCACAAACACTTGCCAGCTGCTAACTATCGTCGCCCAAAGTACACTTTTTTCAAAATGTTCTAATTTTTCCGGTTTCGTAGTGATAAAATCGAAATATTACTTTAAGAATATTAATGAAGAGTAAAACCTCGTCCTAAATGCAATTTTTATTCACAAATTGTGAGCCATTTTAAGCTTTCCTCTAAATGCGAAATTGGAAACACTTATTCGCAGAAAATGTTTGAGTCGAGCCAGATAAGCCCGCCGAGCCTTGAGTTGAGCCAGATCGACGGGGTAATATCCATTTTGAAAAATATCTTATGTATGGTTTAGGCGCTGGTGGTATTCACAGACGGACAGACTGACGGACAGAGGTTTAGAAAAACACTTTTTCTGTATGTGGAGACCGCAGAATATCTATTTTTGATGAAATCTTGAAATAGATTTTTCGCAACATTATATAACATTCCCTAAACTATTATATTATTTCTTCTATACGTGCATATACAGGCATCTTCCAGCGTAAACTCTGAGCAGCGCTACCGGGTGGCGCGACTGAAAGAAAAGCATTCTCTTAAATAGTGGTCTTCCCACGAGTCGCGTTGCAGTGGCGCTTCATGGTGGACCCTCGGTACGAGCAGCCCGCGTGGACCACCGCTAGCAAAGCATTGGTTAAATGGTATTCTTCCTACTGGGATGCTCGTCGCGGCGGTTTTTTTTGGAAGTGTTCTGCTGCTGTCCCTTTGTTGGTCGTAGGCGAAACCTATCCCCGCCGAACCCTCCCCCTCCAGCCGCATGCGGCGGTGGCTTGCGGCAGTGGCCGCTTGGTAAGTGCTGACCGGTAGCGCCACAGTATCTACGTGTGAAGGAGCTCTACTAAAAATTTAAAACAGTTAAATTTATGGCAAGAATGGCGTTTTAGCCAGAGTTCATAAAAAAATATGTGCCCATTGTTGCCAGCGTCCATTGCCGCATTCGCCCATTGTTGCCATCGCCATTGAATGAGATGTGTTAATATGGATAGAAATTGCGATATAATAATATTACGAAATCGGTTCTAAGAGCGAGAAAGAATATGTTGTTTTACTATCACTAGTTTTCTAACGCATACCCTCGTAATTTTTTGTCTGATATAAAAAACAATTACAAATAAAATTGCGTGTACGTAGAACCATGACAACTAGTGCCGACATGCATCGATAACTTGTCAATTTTCTTGCAGACTTAGCCTAACTCGAGCAGGCGTATCGACGCACTTGCAATTACTTTCTATTTTTCTATCGCAGCGTTTTCAAATAGCATGTCGGTTGAATTGCACAGTTCTAAAATGAGTATTTTTTTAATAGGGGATGTGAAACATCAAATAATGATTGAAAACGTCCCTAAAAATCCTGACGTCCCTAAAAAAAAGTCCCTAAAAACGAGGAAAGTGCACGCCTTCGGCCAATTGAGGAGCATCCAAAGCCATCGGATAGGAAGTGTTTGGATACCGCGTAAGAAAACGTTTGGTTGACGTCGCAAGCACTCCCCGATTGAACGTCTTCTTCAGACTTGAACTTGTTGCTCATTAATGGACCAAAGATGTGGTAATCTGGTGGTGCTAAATCTGAAGAGTGTGTAGGATGTGGAAGGCACCTGAAGCGTAAGTCGTCGATTGTTTTCATAGTTGCACGAGGTGAAAGTGGACAGGCATTTTCAGGTTCAAAAAACCTGCACTCAGCAAACTCCACTTTCTGCGTATTGCTGGTTTGGTTCTAGAGGAGGTCGAGTATTTGGTTCTGCTCCCTGTGGAACCTTGGGACATGTACTGCTCTAGAATACGATCATTCTTATCGGAGTATAATGTCATCCCTTTTCCTGCAGTACATGGTATAGGCTCCTCTGTCACAACAAAACGAGCCATACCTGATCCTAGAGCATCAAAGAGTCATACCTTCTCTGCATTTCTTACACTACTCGCACACTTGTCGCTGTGACAGACAGACCTCGTCATACTTCGTCTTCATTCTCTGATGAATATCAACTGGTATCACATCTTCACTCCACAAAAATCTTATAACTCCACGGTGTTGCTCCTTGGTGCATCTATTTAGTTGTGCCGCCAACTTAAATCAGCTGTTATTCAGCTCCAGTCACATCTGCTGACTCTCCCTCGACCTACCATCTTGGAGACACATCAAAGACTATGACTGCAAATTTCCAAACACCTAAAAAATATTTAATTGCACTTTTGCAGTTTTCATTTGTTTCTCATTTGTAGTATATAAACTAACACGTGTAAAGTGGCAATCTCACTAATGTAATTTTTTTTAAATCGCATAACATATGTATTTATTTTTCTGAAACATTCCATACGTTATATTAGAATAAAAATTCATCAGTGGAGAGAGTGTGGTTTGGTACAATATCAAATGCACAGTTTGAAAAGGCAAAGGCATTCTGGCAAAAAGCGGATCACAGCACCCAACGTTAATTAAGGTCGTGACGGACAATATGGCGGGCAAGTCGATAGGTCGATTGGAGGCAGTGGAGAGCGCGGGGCGGGTGCAGAGGTGAAGGGTCACGCGACCGCTCCCGCATGTGCACTCGGATCCCCACCCCGATCCCCTCTCCCACACTCGGCTCCACCCACACCACTCGATTTATCGTCCACTCACAGTACTGCCTAAACTCTGATTCCTTCATTTCTCAATCAGATTCAGAGTCATTCATTTTTATTCAAACATTTTATGTGCGACTACCTCTAGTACTTTTCAAATAGTTGGATTAAAATCCAATATTATCAACTTACTTAAAGGAGAGAAGCACTCAGTTTTCTCTCTCCCTTTCTCTCTCTTCTTCTCTCTATCTTTCTCCCGTTTGTTTTCTCTCCCTCCCTCAATCTCTCTCCTCTCTCTCTCTTAGCTCCTTCTTTCCCCCTCTTAACCTTTCTCCCCTTCTTGCCTCTTTCTCTCTATCCTCTTACCTCTTTCTCTTTTCCCTTTCTCTATCTGACGGCCTACCTTCTCATTTCTCAAATTTTCTTCAAATAATTTATCTACTTAAAGTGAAAGTGAAATGTTTGAAAAATATCTTTGAAAGTGTTTAGGTGGAAGAGCAGACTCAATGCCTTATGACTCGTCAGAAATATAGACATTTCTTTAGTGTTTATGCAATGAGTTCAACGTTATTTTAAAGGCTTTTTATAAAAATGATACTTGATTTATAACTTTATTCTGAACAATTCATGTATTGTCCTACTACAAATTTAATATGTTCTTTGATAGCATAACATTCATTTTTATCAATATGCCTGCTTATTTTTAGCACTATACAGCATTCTGTATTTTGTGTCAGAGACGAAAACTTACGCATTACACTCCAGTTTCTATTTATACCTTTGTGAAATAGTTCAGAATGCTGCGAGAAAATTGTCTGGACAAAATATTAGGAGATAGTGGGACATGTTCTTGGGAATGTAAACAACTGGATGTGTCGGGATACATAAACTGAGTGGTTTGTGTTTTACAATGTCAATATATTGTATGTATAGCGAATAAAATTTGAGGTCTTTTTACTAACAAGCGTCTAATTGACTCTTCCAAAGAAAATGTGCCTGACAAGCGCCTCTCCTTCCGGAGGGTGAGACAGTAGGTGCGTGTCGCAATTGCCATGCCGTCTTTCTCGAAAGGGGACCACTTGTCCTCGCGGGCGCCCCCAGGAGCCCACCTTACCCTATTTAATCCACGGCGGCCCAGCCTTGATGATTCCGGCCTCGGAATAAAACATTTTCACCTCGTTAAATAACGATGTAAGCTTCCGCGGCCAGAGTCATGATCTCTGGAGGAAGTCCGGTTGACTCCGCGTCGAAGGCTGAGGTGCTGACATTTCGACCAACATATCGTGGCCTTCTTCAGGGTAGTGCGCCAGGATGTAGGGCACTCCGGTTTTTATTTTGCATGGACCGAGGTATGATTAGCTTAGGTGGCCAGTCATTCAGGCGGGGCCGGGCCAGGATGTGATAGGCTGTGTGGGCCAATCGAGCGCGATCAAGTGGAAGGGGGAGGAGGCAGGAGGAGCGAACGGGCGGGAGCGCTACGGGTCGGACGGCACGGAATGCTCGACGGTACAAGGATCGTGTTTAACGTACACTGTAACGTGCATTGCTTATTCCTTCTTTTAGATTAGTTTTAGATATGTTTATGTTTAAGTATCAGATATAAGCAATTCTGTATATATCGTAAATACATGTATAAAACCCTGCTGTATAAAACTGTATACAACTCAATGAAGAGAATCGGGGAACGTGGGTAACCTGGGAAAATGACAGAAACTCAACATCTCTTCTTCTTGGGAGCAGCTACGAAAAGATGAAACGTGTACCAAGCACACGTAAACATAACACAAAGCATATCAATTTGGGAAAACCGAAAAAGATGCACATGGTTAGCCATTGCAAATCCTAAACACTCAAGCCAGTGCGCGGATGAGCTCTCACAAGTGAGTAAACCGCAAGGTTTGAATAAAACAACTTCGTGTGTGTTTGTGTGTGTGTATGTACATGGCAACGACGCAAGCGAGCAGGAAGAGCCCTCCGTTACATTGGATGGTGGACTGTTACCTTCAAAATATCCGTAAAATACGAGTTGTAAAAAATTAAAATTACTATAGCAGAACAATTTAGAAATCTCTCTTGGAATGCGCATGCGCGAGGAAGAGTGACTCCCACCATCAACCGCAACTTCCCCTGAAAATATCGCTCTCTCACTCGCACTGCGCGTCAACCGCTGGGATCGGGGCAAGGGAGGGGAGTCTGAATGCACTGATAGGTTGTCGTGCCTGACCCAACGCGCAATACAAGCGTTAGCTACCCAAATCAACACAATTTCAGATGACTATTCGCAAATGCTGACTCTTAACATATTAAGGTTCAGTAAAAGAACCGCATGTACAGGATGTCACATTTAACTTAACAAATCTCACTGTGCACATAGTGAGTCTTACCGTGTCTTAGCTTAGGCCTAATTTCAAGTGAAAATTCACGGGCATAATATTGTGCTTATTTGTTTCTAAAACACCCGTTCTAGGTAATATGGCATCAACATCAAGCTCCCTTTTTATCATGCCCATCTCAATCCTATCGAATTAGTTTGTTGTTACATTAAGAATCGTATTGCTAAAAAACGTCGGTACCCTTCTGCGATTTAAAGAAAAATATGCCGAACATTATTTTCTGAATATTGTGAAAATCAATGAAAGAAGTGTTGTCAACACGTGAAGAAAATCGAAGAGAAATGTACGAAAACAGACGTGATCATGAACGAAGAAGTGGACAAAATTAGTTCCTTTATGGGACAGTTCTTCTGAGGATGACAATGACGAAAGGGTCAGTGAAGGCTACAGTGACGTTGATGACTTATAGCTCCTCGTTGCTGGGGGAGGGCGACGAATCACGTGCGCGCAGTAGGGCAAGAAATCTGCCACTATACCAGCGGTGGGAGAAGTCCGCGAAAATACGCTCCTCCCAAAACGGAGATTTCAAACTTGTGCTACTATAAAAAAAATGTCCATCTAACACATGACAATATGTTTGTCGTTGGATTCGTCGTTTTATGTTCATCATAATAGACTAAAAAATTTGCATAGTTACATTGAAACAAGTTACTCAAGTATCTCGTAAAATACAAGTGATCAAATTGAAACTAATACATACAGCAATTAGCCCCACTACCGCATTCATTACTGTAAAAACTGCAGTGCAATAATTTCAATCGTGCAAAAATAAAGAGGGTGCTAAAGGTTCGGACTATCCCGTTATAAAATAGTAATACGATAAAAGTTTTGAAAGAAAAGTTGAGATTTTAGAGTGCAGGGAAACTGGATAACGTTTTCAATTTCGAGCTGGAATACTTTCGGGTACCGCCAGAGTTCGTGGGTTTGGGTGGCGCTTGGTTCCACATCCCGTCTCGCCTCAGCGCCTCCCGTGCTGCCCCGGCGTGACCCCATCGATTGCGCCCGCCCACCCGCCCGCCCGCCTGCCCG